>JACXSJ010000795.1:70182-166156 GCA_014851325.1 Pentalonia nigronervosa | reverse complement strand
ATATATATATATATACCTAATGAGTGCACGGATAAAAAATATGTTCTCATAAAATTATTAAATTGTTAAAATAATACCACCAATTATTATTCTGTGTTATTCAGATTGCAAAAAACAAATATAAAAAGTACTCATAAATATATACTTATGCGGGAGAGGGTAGAAAAATTGTTCCAACCATCAACGTTATTATTTTATTATTCAACCCAAATATTTCTTAGAACATACAAGACCCGAAAAAAATTCAATAAAATATGTACATAGGCTATATTCGTATCGCGTTTTCTCTTGTGTTAATTTATTGAGCGATAATCGTTTTTCCGTTATGTAATTGGCACGTCATAATGATTTACCATTTGTACGTCGTTCTCAACTTTTAATGTGATTCGATCGCATTAACTGTGTTTTAAAGATTCCAAGTTCACTGTTCGTGTATTCTTGATTTAACCATGGTTTCCAAAATTTCAAACTTAACAAGTTAAATGTAATACCGACGCAATTATAAACAATGGAACACCGTAGTGCAGTGTACAATAAAACCAATATATAAATCTCAAAGCTGATTAACGGTGAAGAGGCTACACCGAGGGTTGAGGTGTGTTCGAACGTTTTACAATTGATCCAAAAGAATTGTTCGTGTAGTTATCAAGTTTTAGACGTGACTTATAAATATCATTATATCATCGAAAAGAAATCGCAAACAACACCTCCGTAAAATATTCGTCAATAGTATATCAATTGATTTTAATTATTTTCATATTTATTCTTATTAATTTTAATTTTTATCATTATTTATTTTTAAAAGTGATTATTGCCTGCATATTATCTGCATTCTTCATTCTACGTAGAAATATATCATATTCTATTAATTTATCTAAGAAATGCTGAGATATAAGATGAGTACATTTATATGTTTTTAGTTTATTTACATTGAAATTCTCAATAGACTAAAACAACAATTAATGGATATAAGAATGAACCTAAAAAATTATAAGTTTGTAAAAGATGCAAGTGAAATTACTTTTATTCTAAGCATGGTGAGTGAAAGTTTAAGAAACTATTAAATAGTAGTTTTTTAGGTAATAATTAATAAATTATTACTATTACAACAATAGACATTGAGGAGTTATTGGATCTGTGAATTATGTAGATATATTATATTAATATAAATACGAGTGACTGTGAATTTGTATTTTTATTTTATGAGATCGACAATTTTAAATGAAATATTATTACATACATTATGTTTTGAAATGTGTTTATTTATTATTACAATCTTCAAATAATTTATAAACCTAGAAGTCCGTCTTATAATTTTAACTCTAATTATTATAGTGCATTTTATTGAGATTTGGTTGGATATATTCTACAGTTAAGCGTGCGTTCAATCTCCTTGATCGAATTATTTAGAACAGGTAGTTTCTATTCGATTAATATAACATTGTGGTTCAATAAGTCATTGCGGTTCTCTATACTAAAGTATATCAATTGCATTTTAAGTTCCTATCTACTATGTATATTGTATATGATATTATTATATAAGTCAGTATTGGATTAGTTCACAGATATAATTGAGGCTTTTGGTAATGAACAATAACCAGATATTTATAATTATTGAATTGAATCATTTTTGGATTTACAACTGATGGTTTTACCTTTAGAACTATTATTATTTTTATTTGAAATAATGTTTACCGTGGAATTAAACTCGATTGTTATTTACAATTAAACAATTTCATGTGTAGTGACAAATCCTTGTCTACATATACACGAGTTCCAATCAACCGTACCCTCCCTCACATTAACTTACTAAAAAGTAAAAAACTTATTAAAAATAACCTACAGACTAATGACCTCAGATGTCGAACCCTTAACTTAATAAAAAAAAAAAAATTGTACGTGTATTTGTGCCGTAATTAGTATGTTTTAGACTTTAATACTTTACCGCTCAAGAAAACAAATACTGATAATGACTTGGCGAAGTACATAAAAACTATGGTATTCTCCTGTGTGTAGTATTAGGGACAAGATAGATCGGCTGGTAGGGTGGTAGAGAAATATGAAAAGCGCATGTTTCTCTCTTTCGACCTGTACCCGGTGTAACTAGGGGCCCATTCCCAGTACAATGATATATTATTATGACCGGATTGTACGGTTGTGATGAGGTCGAAAGAAGGAAACAAGTCACATAAATTATAATAATGTAATATAAAAACGTGCGAGAAGAGACGTGGAAACGTATTTTTTTCATCCATTAACAGTTTTAAGCAAAAACTGTTACAAAGTGGCAGAGTTCAACACAAAACACTTTTTAAGATTATTATATGATTCATTTTACAAAATTAAAGTTTAAGTAAGTTGTAATCAAATTGTCACTATAGTATTTTGTATATTCAATTTTTAATTTATAATTTCTTGATTTTTAAAGTAAATTGTTTAATGTAAACACTATATTAAGTTGATTTTTTATTTTAATATTTATTTACCTTGGTATTTTACTATTAGCATATGCATTATAGCGTTCGATATATTTAATTTATTTTGTTAAATATTTTCTATAAAAAAAAAACAACTAAAAAAGTCAATTTATTTTTGAACGATCTATCAGTAACCACGACATTATAGGAAGTCGAAATAATGCATTTATTGGCTACATATTCCATTCAATACACAACTAATATTTCTATATTAAACATTAAATTTATGAGGTAATGCATAAAGACGTTCAATTTATTGTATTGGATAAATCCTCGTGTACAACGCCTCTTGCATTTATACTTAATTGATGTTCTTAAGGTTCCCTTAATATACCGTGTTTTATATAAGTATCTAAAATTATAAAATACAAAAACGTCGAAAATCCTCTTGACTTCGAGTTTTGTTTCGATATGGTAAACATGTCTTTTTGTATAAGTCCTGATGATGAGGTCTTGAATAAAACCAGTGATGATATTTAAAATTTCAATCTAGTCTTTAAAATACAAAGCAACATCTTAAATGCGTAAAAAAAACGTTCATTGTTCAAGTACCCGGGCATAACAATCGGTCGGTAATTGTAAACAATATTGTGAACTCTATGTGCTTGCACCCCCATTTTATAGAAATACTATTTCGTAGTCTCTTTGCATTAAAAGAAAAAAAACTTTCTTCGCTCTGAATGAACTCTTGTGGTTGTTAACATTTTTTAATTTATTTATTGCAGGTTGAATATAAAAATATATACTTAAGGTTAATTAAATTGTTCTTTTCGGAAAATCTTCCTTCAGAAAAGTTTTAATTTATTATTATTATTCCTATATTATTCTGTTTTAAAATTGATATAAATGATAGTTTTTAAAATTAATTTTTGAACTCTTATATGTCCGTCTATATTTTTTCCCCGATGAATTACTTTAGTAACAATGTGCATTCTTTGCCATCTTGACGTATTCCGCCGTTTTTATTGTTCTTTGGCTTTGTCCCAGTATAATAGGGTCAGCACGATTCGTTATTGCCTCTCCGGAAGTTGAAACCCTTCTCGTAAATATCACAAGCTTTTCGTTTATTTATAGTTTATTAATATTTTAATGTTATAAATCAAAATTGATCATTTATAAAGTTGAAAAAATTATTCATCTAATTCTGTGATATATTAATTTAATGTTTTATTTCTTATTCTAATATTCATGTTTTTAATCTTCTATTTTACATTTTTTTTTTTTTTTTTAGGAATATGTGCAGAATATCAAAACGAGTCAGCCCGATAAGATGACAAAAACGTCCCGCGAGTAACCACCATGGAAATAGGCTTCAAGGCACTGTTTATTAAGCCTCTGATATTAGTTCTATTATTCCTGGTATCAAGCTGTTTCTCCACATTAAAAAATGGAAGTCTGGCTGATTTACGTTTTACCAGAGAGCACTATAATGCAACGATTCCAGAAAATGCTCTTATCAAAACGTATGTCCGAACGGAAGAAAAAATGGGCATTTATTGTTCAGATAATGACGTCATCATACGCTATAAAATAGCATCCCAACAAAAGATCAAATTCTTCAAAGCTGAAGAAAAAAAGATTGGAAACTTTTGGTTCCTTTTAGTTCGGACAAAGACTGATTATGATGTTCTGAACAGAGAACGACAAGATGAATATGTTTTAGAAGTCAAAGCTACAATTACAACTTCTACTGACAAGTCAAAAGATAAAAAAAAAAATAGTGTTTCATTAGAACTTCATGCTGCTTTAGTTGTAACAGTTCTTGATACCAATGACTTAAGTCCCTTATTTTATCCGGTCGTATATGAAAAAACTATTCCAGAAGATACGCCTCTTCATTCTAGTGTTTTAAAAGTTTCAGCCGAAGATGCTGACATTGGAATGAATGGTGAAATATACTATAGTTTTAAAGAGAAAACCAATCAGTTTGCTATGCATCCTAGAACCGGTGTCATAACAATTACTAGATCATTAAAATTTGAAGAAAGAAGATCGTATGACTTTGTCGTTGAAGCACGAGATCGTGGCATTCGAGGGCGTTCTAAACCAAGTAGTGCAAAAGTAAAATTCAACATCCAACAAGTCAATATATATAATCCTGATATTTATATACAAAATTTACCACACGTAGTCGAGGAATCTAACTGTGACATATACGCAATCATCAAAGTTACAGATAGAGATTCAGGTGTAAATGGCAATATACGGAGCTTGGAAATTGTTGACGGTGATCCTGATGGCCATTTCAGAATTAAAGAAACCGGACATAGTGGTGAATATAATATTGTTGTTCTCAATATGTTGGATAGAGAAACGGCTCCAAAAGGTTATAATTTATCTCTTAGAGCAGTTGATTCAGGAACGCCTGAAAGAGATACATACAAGTCGATTCATATAGAACTCGCCGATGTTAACGATAATGCTCCAGTGTTTGAACGTGAACTATATGAGGTAAATATCGCTGAAACTGCACCAGTTAATTCACCTGTCATTAAACTAAAAGTAAGTGATAAAGACGAAGGTAAAAATGCCCAGGTATCTTTAGAAATTGTGGGTGGTAATGAAGGTGGAGAGTTTCGAATAAACAAACGGACAGGTATGCTTTACACGGTTGTAGTTTTGGATGCTGAGCATAGATCATCTTATACTCTTACAGTGAGTGCAATAGATCAAGGAAACGCTGGAAGTAGAAAGCAATCCGCTGCCAAAGTTAAAATATTTGTTGTTGATGCTAATGACAATGATCCTCTATTTGAAAAATATTTTATGGAAGTATCCATCAACGAAAATGAACCTGCCGGTACATCAGTTGTAAAAATAAGTGCACGTGATAAAGATTCAGGTGAAAATGGTTATATATCCTACAGCATTGCCAATTTAAAACCCGTGCCTTTTGATATTGACCATTTCACCGGCCTTATTAAAACAACTCATCTTTTAGACTTTGAAACTATGCGACGGGAATATGTGCTTCATATTAGAGCATCGGATTGGGGATATCCATACAGGAGACAAACTGAAATGAAGTTAGTGATTAAACTAAAAGATGTAAATGACAACAGACCCCAGTTTGAAAAAATTGACTGTAAAATGCAAGTTCCTAGATTTACTGTCATAGGTAAAGAAATCATGACCATGTCTGCTGTAGATTTTGATGATGGTAATTTTATAAGCTATCGGGTTGAATCAGGCAATGAAGACAATTGTTTTTCAATTGAATCATCATCAGGCGTACTTTCAGTAACTTGCGACCTTTCTGACATAGGTATGGAAGAACGTAACGTAAAAATTACTGCCACTGACGGTTCGCATTATTCGGACTTGACGAGTATACACATTACATTAGTGAACGCGAAAAAAACACAAGCTGCTGATGATTCAATCAATATTGATTGTCGAGAAACTGGAGTTCTTCGACGATTAAATGACGCCATTGAAACCGCAAAAAAGAACAATATTGGTGAAGATGATGATTTTGCCATGATGCCAAGCAGGTATGGAGAAAATGTACATAAACCTGAGTTGGTGAATTTTCCTAGTGCTGTACAAGTCAATGAGTCTGTGCCATTAGGGTATACTATACTAGCTATTCGTGCCAGAGATAGAGATCTAGGTTACAACGGTAAATTAGTTTATGGTGTCTCTGATGGTGACGACGATTCTTTGTTCAGAATCGACCCAGAAACCGGTGATTTAAATGTAGTTGGATATCTAGATCGAGAAACAAGAGATGAATATGTATTAAACATTACAGTATCTGATCTCGGCAAACCACAACATACTTCATGGAAATTATTGAAAGTTGTAATTCTAGACGTCAATGACAATGCTCCCAAAGTTGATAAAAGAGTTTCTAGTTTTCGGGTTAGTGAAAATGCTCGAAACGGGACAGTAATATTTAAAATAAATGCTCAAGATCCTGATCAAGGAGAAAACGGTAGAATAGTTTATATATTAACTACCGACACAACTCAATTTTCGGTTGACAAAACTTCAGGAAATCTATATGTATCCGGTCGCTTAGATCGAGAACACCAAGAATTATACGAACTGAAAGTTACCGTCTCTGATTGTGCTTCTGAACCGTGGACATTACACACAGAAGCTTTGATACGCATTATTGTTGACGACGTGAATGACAACGCACCAGAATTTCTCGTACAAAATTACACTGTCAAGGCTTTGGAAGATTTGCCAATCGGTAGCGTCGTTGCAATCGTGACTGCGGTTGATCCTGACCTTGGTACAGGTGGAATAGTGTCGTATTCATTGGAATCAGAATCTTCATCAGAAGTGGATGAAAAAATGTTCGAAATTGATTCCATTTCCGGAACTGTCCGAACAACGAAAGAATTAGATTTCGAACAGAGACAGATACACACATTAATCGTGAGTGCAGTAGATGGAGGTACGCCTTTTTTATCTTCAGAAACTTGGTTAATAATAGAAATTGTGGATGTAAACGAAAACATGTTCGCTCCTGAGTTCGGCAGTTTTTATGCAACTGCATTTGTTGATGAAAACGAGCCGCCAGGGACTCTAGTGACCACAGTGAGTGCTACCGATGCAGATCCTCCTGGCGATGTATCAAGAGTTGGATATTCAATTGTAGACGGTGATGGTCTAGGTTACTTCTCAATCGACAGTGAAGGTATTTATACATTTTTTGTTAGGATTTTATTCTTATTATGTCGAGCATCGATACCTCGAACTTTCTGTTTCCTTAAGCTTAAACATAACGAGAGTATACTGTATAATAATATTGCTTGGGTTGCGAAATATCTACGATATTATTATAAATCACAAAAATATCCTACACACATTTTGAAAATGATTAATATTTAACATCAGTTAAATAATTTATAGACTCATTCTATATTGTAGGGCTTAGAGCACTATTCAGAAAGAGTAAAAAGTGAGATTTGGGAATTTTTAAACTACATTTTACATTTATAATTTGTAAAAAATTTAAAATATCGTAAAAATAGCTAAACGCTCTTAACTTTTTAGTTCGACGCATATTACTTGGGTCACAGATTAAAATGTAATATTAATTGGGTCCCATGTTCAAAATTATACTGTACTAGTTAAGTCCCGTATTAAAAATCATACTGCACTAATTGGGTCCGAGAAAATAAACATATTCCTTCCTATTTGATAGACTTATGACTGTCTGTAACTTATATCATCTAGTTATTATAGGTATAGTTAAAAATGTTTTTCTCTTTTGCTAGTTTTTTTTTTTTTTAATTTAATTATTTAATGTTCAATATATTATTCATGATTTACAATCGTTCATCGTCATATATATAATTTGTTCTTATAATAAAATGTTAAATTAATTATTAGGTCGATAGAGAAAACAAACATTTAACAAATTGGTAGAAATTAAATTTTATTTAACAATTTGATCACGTAATTGTATATGCCTCATTTGGAAAAAAACATTTTATTCACCTACACCCAATTCGTACACAATTTAGAACTGTAATTATTTTTGGACCCAACTCAAATGTTGCCTTAAGTTTGATATTAAGTCAATTCACTCCAATACTAAGGTATGTCTACAAGGTTGGTTCTGCTGAACGCTAACTTTCTATGTTGCGCGTGTGTCAGAGAGAAAAAATAAATAGTGCGCTGACAATCTTTTAAGCTGGCCATTATTTTTATTTAATAAATTCTTTAGTAAAATAAATTATTTTTAATATCCGTTAAATTAATTAAGTACTTAAAATATTATTTTAATTTAAATTATTATCCTGGTTCAGAAATCTGTAAAACTACGGTTTATTAAATGCAATTTAAAATTCAACAAATATTTACCAACGCCTATTGTTGGGCTTTTAACCTCGTATGTTTATTAAGAGAAAGTGATCATTAGAACTACTAAATGTTCTACTAACTTATGCAATTGTGTATTCGAAATTAATTTTCACTCATTGCTGGTTTTAATGGGTTTACTGCGGATAGAATAATATTGTGCGATATATGTTTATCGATAAACCGTGTATACGATGCGTATAACTGGTATGAATTACTCGAACGATTTATACCGAATCTTCAAATCGGATGTTTGCAACTCCATACATTTTCCATCAACAAGTGTAATGCGATTCTATCACATAATACATATGCCGTTTCTATTTAATACAATTTGTCAACGGTTTATTTTACATTTTTATTATGATCCAAGCTATTTATTTGCAATCACTTTAAGTTTCAATAATAATTCAAAATCATAAATACTACGCGTGTACATAAAGGAAAATTAATGCCAATAAATAATGATAAAGAAACACGTCACAAGTTTTATAACGGTAAGATAAGGTAAAACATATGTTTTTCGTTTTCTAAACTATTTATGAGCAAACAAAACTATGTCGTATATATTTTAGTAATGAACCAAAACTTGGTTTAACCAGTTTATATATACTAAGCTTAATTTAAGAATATATATATACTTCCAATACCTAAACGAACTGCCACTAAAAATCACAATCACGTCGTCGATAATATGACGTGCGCGTCTTGAAAAGTAAATAATGGTCTGGTCTGGTCTGGTCTAAAAGGCTAAACTCGTAAGAAATTAAACCAGCTGTGTACAAAAGTTTATGTAGCCTACCGTGCTTTTTATTTAACCGAAGCAATAGCTTTTTTCATTAACTGGGATTAATACTCGGTAAGACCTCTTGGGACGCATATTTCATTTGCTAAAGATATCGTTAAGAGTTTTCATTTTTCATTGCGCAGTATTTCTACACACAATTGATATTACCCACTAAAATAAAATATAAAGCTCTATTGTGACATTTTTTTTTAACATTGTAAATTTAGATTTTCGGTTGTGAGTAATTGGTGTACAATAATTCATTAGACTTGACATGTATAAAACTTTTTAAAAAATTTGATTTTGTGTATAACTTAACTAAAAATAAAATATGCAAGTAAGTCATACTGAAGGAACGCGGTACCTTATTTTATTGTTTTCCGATTAACATTAGTACCTAGCATAGGGAAATTAATTTTTAATTAAAATTGTTAAAAAATATTATTTATAAAAACACAATATGTTTAATTTTAATTATTTGTAAGAAAAAATATCATATAAGTTCCATAATTATTTATAATATCAATAATATTATAAAATTGTAAAATATTTTTTTATACACCACCCAATGTATATTAAACGTGTGTGTTTATTATGAACAAGATAATTCAATTTATCGTGTTGACGTGTCGATGCTCCTTCTGGCCTTTCCCAAATAAATCTTAGAGTTTCATCTCACTACTGGATCTAATTCTTCTCTTGTTATTCCGTTTCACATCACTTATTATAGTAGGGGGAAAGAGTATTTAAGCTTTTTTTAAAATTTTTTCCTATTATTATTATTATAACTACCAACATTATTAATTTATTTATTTTGTATTTCTTTAACTGTTGTTAATTATTGAACTGAGTTGTGTTATTTAATTGCTACCACTGTGTAGTTACTGTGTAAACGACATTACCGTCGTACTGTTCTATTGGGCATCATGCCCGTTAAATAATTAAATAAATAAAATTAATTAATAAATAAATATGTATAACAAAAATACATTACTAAATGAGAAACTAATTTTAAAAACCGCCTTAAAAATAATATGCGTCTATAAAATTAAACACTAAGCTTGTAGTAATATTATATTTTTACAAGTAATTTAATTATTATCTATTGTTAATACTTTTATAATAAAAATTTGAAGTTTTGTTAATTATCCATACATATATTTCCATGGGTATCTTATGTATTACACTGTCCTATTAATTAATTTAAACACTTTCAATTAAATAAAAAGGATTAACAGCTACCTGACCACAATTATCGACTATTTTTTTTTCAACCACGGTTGGTAATTATGTCTAAACGAGAAAAGGATCACAACAAAGTGCCACACCTCTGCTCTTGATTCGTCGTACACAACACTGTTGGCGCTATTCCGCAAAAGAAAATGGAGAAAAAACAGTTATCTATTCTCTCTTTCTTTTTTTCTCGCGTTTCCTTTTGTGTCATACAAATGATTCAGGCTGCGTATTTTACCTCCTGAGAAGTAATGGCTTGGCATTTTGCCAAATTTCATGTTCTCTCTACACTTGATTGCTTATCAACGTAATGCCTCTTAACTTTGCCATCCTGCGTTCGAACGATATTTTCATTCCCATGCCTTCCATGACACCTATGTAAGTCCATCGTATTTTTGGAGATTTAAACGTAATCGTGTGGAATAGGGTTTTTGCTCTACCGACGACGCCGCCGAAAATGAGAATTGATGGCAACTATTTGTATGGTGTAAGACTGTAGACCGTTTGCAAACAATTATGATTCGAGTAAAAACTGTTAATAACCATATAATATTAATTAAATAACAATTAATTTTATTTTGTTACTCATTTCTACAACTCTTCCAAGTTATTGATTATTTTTATTGTAGCTAAAAAGTTAATATTTTACTCCTAAGACCTCGGCCGTAATTAAATCGATCATCTATAGAGTTTCTAAGAATATTTTATAAAGAAAAATAAAAATGAAAAATCATAGAGTTTTGATTAATATCTGCATTATGGTAACGGAGGAGGTGGCTATCCCTAATAGATTCCTAGGGTCATTGTCAGTTGCTGATATAAAATATTAAAATATACAAAAAGACTTCAAATACAGTACTCAGCCAGATTTTTTTTAACTTGTATCTAACAAAGTTGTAGTTACTTTATGTATTTAAATTTATGTTTCATAATACATTTATTTCCCTATTCATAATAACCATCATATAATTTTCAAAATAAACATTTTCTTAAGAACGCTGATGCGTGTATTCAAAGATAAAATGTGCATTTTAAAATAGGTATGTTAAACTTACATTTTTAGTCAATGGTAATCTTGGTTATAAGAAATAGAGAAAATATTTTTTATAAATTACTTCTTACTGCTCTCATTATCTTAACACATTTATAAATATATTACGGTTTATAGTACTTAACTTAAATTATTTTAGTTATAGCTACTATATTTCAGTAAAAATATTTGTTCAGAAGTATAAAAAAATGTCATGCATGTTATTGAATAAACAACAATTTTCCTGAACGACTAATTCTCATTCCAAATACACTGTTATTCACTTAACTTAATTTAACCAAAATCATTTATCTGTATTCTTCACGCCTCTGTGCATAATTTATTTAAGTACTGATTGAATTTCTTCGAATAATATAAACTTGCTGTTAAAAAACTCTATTAATAATTGCAATTAAAATAAAAATGTAATTCTTTAAGTTAATTTTGTTATACTTGTTTCAATTTAAAAGTCATCAACCGATTTGCTTAATATTGTGTAGTATACCTATCAGATATCAGTAGTTTAACGATGTTTGACTGTTAAGTTCTATGTAAATTATTTAATTATTACTTAACTTCTTAGTATTTGATATATTTTAATCATAATTTATAATTATAAATTGTAGAAATCTTATCTATTAAATTGATTTCTTAAATAGTTTAATTTTTACCAATTTCAAAAACATTGTTCTTGTTTGCCCACTATGTTATCGAATTTTAAAATATCAACTTATGCCTCTCATCCAGAATATTTCTCGTAAAAGTTCCTGTACCATTTGTTGCTCTCTCCAAAAGGCTTAATGTGAAAAATAATCGTCGAGGTCTTTGTTCTTTTTAAACACTTTCACGAAAAAAAAGATCCCATTAGCGATATTCTTTCCATTGAATTGTTTGTCGGTCGACAGGTGAGAGCACCTTTTCCAATGATTAATGGGCCCCATTTTGCCGAGTGTCATTTAAATTTTGGCCAGAAGCTCTCTTCAAAATAAAATATACAAAAAGCCTTTACAATATCCTGTTTTGTATTCTTCTTTGCATCCTTTTTTTTTAATATCCTTTATACTACTGGGATGTCGATCAACCCATCGTTTGTTTATTTTTCAGTAGCTCAAAAGTCTTGGTCGACAGATATTCGTTATGGGCTATTCGCTGTATCACAATCATACAATTTATACAAATTGTCATACTTGTCATACCTTATACGACCGTCCTTTTACCATTTATATCACTATTGTACCTATATCTATACACTTATTTATTATCTAATTCTAAACAATATTATTATTATTTTAATACATTTTTTACGTGTTATAATCTACAGTTTAAACGGTTAAGAGGACGCCACACTCCGTGTGTTCTGTCTCCGTTTTATAAACGTACTCTACATATTATAGCAAATTTTACGTTTAAAATAAATAATAATTTATTTTATAATCTGTTGTTTTTAAAATAAGATTGAATTGACCTATTATAGAATTTACAGTTTAAAATGCTTATAACTTACTTCGTCATTTAAAATATCAATAAAATTCTCCAATGTCCACTATAATCTAGGGCTTAGATAATACCTTAACTTAAAATTGTATAATAGGTCATTTCATTATAATTTTAAAAATAACAGATTCACATTGATTGTTGTGAAGATAAAATTTGATAAATTGTACGTTTATAAGTCTAACGCAGCGGGTATGATATCATCTTAATGTCAATATTTTTGAACAATACACTGAATAAGCTACTTATACTTGTATTTTGTTTATTTTTATAGTACAGTCAGTTTAAATTTATAATCAGCCGTAGTTGTATCACATAAAAACTATTATACTACCAATTATCAAAATCCTATGTTATATGAACTTTATTGGTCTATATTTTTAGTATAATATAATAAAATATTGATCCAAGCAATGTGAAAATAAGTTTCAATATATCTACTATCCGTGAATTCATAGATGTATAAATTTATGAAGGACAATTAGGGAAAGAAAAAAGATGGATTGATGAGGGTATATGAGAATAATAAAGTAGAGTATCTAGACTGACAAGCCGGAGAAAAGAAGAGTAGGTACTGAAAAATGACCCGCTAAAAGATTAAAGGTGTGCTTTTAGTGTACCCGAACTTTTCTTGGCTCTATTTCATATGGTTCAGTTACGATTGGTAAAAAATTTCATCAATCGGACCTACATTATCAGCAGTGAAAATAACCCCTTAGGTAATTTCCTATATTTGTCATCCCTACGTAAGACTGTTATTTGTAATCCATGTTTTCAAAGCTATAGCTTATAGCACCACTATGCTTAAATAAACTGGAGATCCTAAAATCTGATTAGTAAATATTATCTTCTAATATATGAAAAAACTGATATAAAAATTGGTATTACATTTCCTAGAACAGTCGACAAACATTAAAAGAACATTATTTGATTATAATGAGTATTTTCCTATACTTTTATTTTTTATTGACATCCCAACTAAATATAAGTCAATTAACACATTAATAAATTTTGTATTATAAATAAATCTAGAACAAATGTACATATTTACTGTCCTAATAATCTTAAACTTTTGTATCACTAAAACTACAATATTTGCTCCAATCAAACATGCACATTTATTTATTTATTTATTTTAGTGTACTTAAACACAGCAAGTAGTTATTATATGTACACATATTGTATGCGTACCTACTACTCAAATGATAGAATTTACGATGTGTTTGATGTTTCATCATGTTTCTGTGTAATCTTTTATTTATAAATATTTTTTTATGCTCGGATTGTTAAAAGATAACAAAAAAAAAATATATATATATACACTCAAATAGTTTTCATTATATGTTCCCACATTTCCACTCTATAGTGGATAAATATTCTAGCTATTTTTGTATACCTACCTGAAGTAGTAGACGAAAATTCTTCATTTGCTCTATTATAAATATTGTTTCTCACGGGCACGATTTAACTTAGGATTTTCTGATTCCAAAACGACTTTCAAACAAGAATAGCAACGCATTAACAACAACGTATAATATACTCGAGTTTAATAACATAATTCATAAACAATTATTATTAACACCTAATATTATAATGTACCTAAAGTGAGTTTTCAGTTAACAACAGTTTAATATTATATTATAAATGGTTAATCAGAATTTTTAACAAATTCAGTATAATATATGTAAAAATATTTAATTTTATCAAACGTAGTTTCTTACTGAATATAAATGTATCTTTATTATTAAGGTATTACATATTGTATAAAAACTGCATAAAAAAATCGCTGCCAAAATATTCATTTTGACTTATTTGAAATAAGAAATTTTGGTTTTCTTTAACAGTGTGATTTATTCAACGTTGTTAGAAAAATTATATTCAAACAACGTTGTTGATATGATATACTGCCAAGAAAAGAAGAATCAAATAATTTATAAAAGCCGATAGGTATATAATTCATGTATAGCCGTTCTCATTCGTATACATAATGTGACGTCATAAACTACTTTACCACATATATTGAAATAGAAAAACCTTGTTTTGTTCGTCAATATAAATCTATGGTGAAACAAAAATATTGGTTTATAAAACACGCATAATATATACCTGCAACGATTTCATATAGTCGCTAACCGGTGTCATCGGGGGGTAGAAGCTGTAGCGTGTTATACGATAGCTATAGCCGATTTATTTTTCCAAAAACATCCGTCCAAGTGAACTTTTTTTTTTTTATATATGTATATATATATATATATATATATATATATCATTATTAATTTTACCTACATCGGGTACCAATACTGGCAGATTTTTCATATCGAGACGATCGCTCCTCTGGTCGCAATCAACAATTGAAAAAATTCGCGCATAAAAGCCATAATAATACACACACACACACACACACAAATGTACTCGATGTGATGGATGGACAAGATAGTCCGACCGATGCGTGGAAACGACCATCATTCATTTTGTGTTTTGTCGCCCCTTTCCCCCTCCCCTACTTCCCCTACGAGTCCACGTGGCAAAAATTGACCCGACCTCACCCCGGCGGATGCAGTATTATTATTATCAACGCAAGCGCTTAAAATTACCTTCGCGCGTTCCGGAGCGACGTTTTTATCTTCAATCCGCGTATAAATCACTATCCGGACAACATTTGTTTTCGCTATGGATATTTAATATCGTTCGTCCGTGTAGGCAGCTACCTCCATACCTGCCTTACTTACCGATATAGGAGGTACACATTTTATGTCCTCTGCCACTTCCCCATCGGATAATGTTACGACTAAACGTAAAACACGCACCGCCAATTGAGTGTACCGCTATAGCATTTATGTTTAGATCAAATGAATAGATATCGCATCTGCTAGCTGGTATACTGCTATAAATGCTGTCTAATATAATTGATAATTAAAATCCGTACTGAATATTTCACAGATTGACTTTTATATGACTCTATACGTTTCCTATTGAAGGCGTACGTACAGAGCGATTCACTTGGCGTAATAAGGATTTTCAAATCATCGAGGATAAAATAATCCTCCCGGTGATCTAAAACCATTGTGATTGATATCGATAATTGATCCATACAAGCTACTTATAATTTATAAAAATTGTCTAAATATACCTATAGGTACTTATAGACAAAATATTACATCTATTTTAGATTTGATATATAATAGCATATAACCGCGTAGCTTCATATCTTCTAAACCTATATTAGCATAGACTTAGTTTATACAAAGTCCAATATGATGTAGAGACTGCTCGTTTGCATTTTGATTTGAAATTGTGTAATACCTATATAAAAAATATCTGCTAGAATGTTTTTGAAAAGTGGTCTTTTACGTTTACGTATGACTTATACTTAAAAATTTTCAAAAATCAGAATTTAAATCGACGCACAATAACGTACAATAAGTAGTATACTAGGTGCGTGAATCGTATTCTATACCGTAGTTTCCTTGATCAGATGGCGCCGACCCACCACTGCCTGAGTTAAATAAATGAATTTTCATCGCTCCCGTTGTCATTTATTCGCCACCACGAGCGATGATTGACATTATCGTTATTGTATTATTCGTGTCCATTTCGCGAGAACCCTCTCGGTGGTATCTCGGTAAATGATAGTTTCACTGACAGATTTTTAAATTCTTTTATATATACATAAGTACAGGTTATTTTTACTTTTATGTGACGGGCTCAGAATAATAGGGTGTTTGGTCAACTATTATACTTATTATGAGAATTACATTTACCATTAAAAAAAAAAAGTTACAAAAAGATGCACAAATTGCCGCTATCTATGCAATTCTCAATTCATCCACCCATCACTCTTTCGCAGAGCTTTTTTTACGTACACAATGATTTGTCATTGAATTCAAATTAAACACATCCATTACACAGTGTCCTACTCAACCGAAACCTACTATACAGCATAACATATTTTCAGTTTTTTTTTTTAATTCCATATTTAGCTGGCCATTAGTTACACCCAATTGTTGTACTTATATTTTTAAAAAGATTATTATTTAATTTATTTAAAATAATAGGTGAATAAATTGTAGTTTTAATTTTTCATATAAACTGAGCAGGCGTTAGGAAATTTGAAAAATTATAGTGTGTGGATTCAATATTTTAAGTATGAAAATGATCTCAAAATCTCATTTTACTGAAAATAATGATTTTATCATCACTTTTAAAATTAATATTATAGTTAAAAGATAACATCACTCCTCTCACATTTTACTTGTGTTTTTTTCTGCTCAAAATGCTCCAATTTTTCCAATGACTTCGAAAAACTTTAAGATTAAATTTATTTTGCTGGATTTTATTCTATATTTGCATATAATTTTATACAATAATCTTAATCAACTTAATCTATTTACAAACCTTTAATATTAACTTACAAAAGTGAACAGTTAAGTGTATTTTATATAAAAATACTATTATTAATACTTTTTTATCAGTTAATACATTTATAAAAAACGCTAAACAATATTTCTTATAATTTGTCAACAACTTATTTCGTTACCTCTATTGCATTGCAAAAATTCGATAATTTATATTAAATATAATCATTTCCCACACATATATGTCAGTGTATTATTTGTATATACTTTGCATATTATTTTATATTATTTATCTAGTGCTTGTCAATTTATAACAATTTAAAAAAAGTTGAATAAATAATTGTATATACCTACATATCATAATTTTCATATAATACCTATATATTTGTTTTTGTTATTTTCAATTTTTCTCCTTGAAAATTTATTTTGTAAATTAATTTGAATAATCCTAAATTACTATTTAAAATTTATGTTGCTTGCTTACAGTCCCAAAGAAATCTCATCGCGTTGCTAGCTATTCATATATTATTCGATATTTTATTTTCTTATTAAGTTACTCACGTTGACGAGGAAGGTAAAAGCAATACGATGTTTTTTGAATGTTATAAATGTGTTTTTTTCTTTCTTTTTTGAGAAGAAAATTCCGTGTTTTAATATAATATAGATTCATATATAATGGTGCACAGAATGACGGATTTTTATTTCATTCCTTATATGGAAAAACTGCTTGTCGCATTAAAATCGCATTTGTTTGTTCTCAAAAATAAGACGGTAGAATATTATGAAAATAAGAATAAAGTGCAATGCCAAAAATTGATATTCTTGAAATGATTACCACGATGGCAATTTTACACATAGGATATTTCTGAAAAAAATCTTGTTCTTCTTTTAAACTCCATTAAATCTTTTTGACCGGTGTCCTGGTTTAAAAAAACAAAAAATATAATCTTTACAATTACCTATTCAGTTTACGAAACAAAACAATATATTCTGTAGATAATATAACTATACATTTTGACGATATGATATAGAGGTACAAAAATCGGCACACAACGTCTTCTTTAGTTTTACTTTATTTATTAAAATCTTGTTTTCAAACTTTGATATGTATTACATTTAAACATCTTTTAAAAATATCAAGATGTATGTTAAGCTTATCCGTATATATTCACAAATTAATCTATTTTAATATCTTTAGGGTATGCGTTAAGTGCGTTTATATGAAAAAAAACTTTAACATTACAATATTACGTTTATATAATATACCATCATATTATTTGTCTTAAAAAAGTACATACCAACCAGACGGATAGAAAATGACAACAATGTTATATACAATACTAAAAATATGTTTTTCTGCGATCTGTTTTTATGTCTGAAAACTGACTTTTTAATGTATCATACGTCAAATCATATTTTTAATATTCCGGAAGATTTATCGTTTGTTTCTTATTTGTAAATTCTGACGTGTGTTCTTCTATTAAAAGGAAAAATATAAAAACCCATTCGGAAAATATAAGAACTTGGAATACGAAGAAGCCTTATTTTGTATAGAACGTATAAATATGTATATATACTGTGTACGGGTTTCAGTCTTGAAAAAAACGATTCGAAGTCGACAACGGCTGCGAAAGAAAAAGTGTCATTCGATATAATTATTTGACCGAGTTAATTGTTGTGTTAAGCGGGACATTTGAGGTTTGCGTGCGTTTAACCACGATGTGCACAGGAGTCTCTCTCGGATGTTGTGAGTGGTGACCGACGACGGTCGAAAAGGGTCTTTCGATTCTCCGATTTAATCTCTCGGAACGTTTTCGACGTCTCCCGTCGATATAAAGGAGAAACGGAAAGCGATTTGAAAGGCCACTAATTCTTTTTTACTCCCTTTTTTTAAGCCTCCGAACATTTTCATTCTCCAAACTTGAATGCAACGGAGCGCAGCGAAGGGGAAACAAAAAATAAAAATAAAAACCCGGTAACTGTGTACAGTGTATTTTTCTATTTCAAACTCGGTCTTTCCGCTGCATTGCTACACTGTTCAAAATCTCCTTGAATGAAAAAAATAAAGAAAAATATTAAGCGCCTCTATTTTTCTTTGGACGGCAATGGCGAATCTCTTAATATGTTAAATATATATATTATAAAGCGAGAAATCGGTCGACCGAATATTTCAATTAACGAGATTGTGAGCCATAATAATAGAATCAAAGGTTTGCCTGTGCCCTGCGTACGTTGGTTTTCTTAATAAAATGCTTCTATTTTTCGCAACGTCGAAAGAAGTGTGCGTGGGAATATTTCACCGCCTCCCAGGCGTCAAAAAATATAATCAGAGACAATTACATTTTCATTCAATAATCTATATCCTACGTCAGTGACTTATGTACCTATATATGTGATTTTTATCAGTAGGTGTATAAATTGTTTTCGATGCGAATGCGAAGTGTATAACAATCAGTTATAAATATACTACGTTATAATATATTATAATATATTATTTGTTTATACTTAAAAAGTTATTGAATCATTTTTACTTCTATTTTATAATCGACCTATGCATTTGTTTGAGCAGATACTTATGTTTGATGTTATTGAAAATCCTAATATTTCTATATAAAGCATGGTTCTAATTTTAAAATGTTTGTATAGCCACATCGCATTAATGTATATTTGAAAATATATTAGTTTTTTATAAATATAGGTATCTGCATAAATTCCAAAAATCATAATTTGAATAAATGGATAAACGATAGAATAAAATTGAGGCGAACGTGCTATGAATCCGTCCACATAAATATTTATATGGAATTTTTCATAGCCCCGCAAAGCATATTTATAATTTGTTTCCTATTACGCCACTCGCGCAAAGGAGTCCTCTTTATGGCGACGAATGTGACGCGGATTCGCGGTACACACATACTTGCGACGCGGTCAGTGCGACCTTTACAATACGCGTATAGACATAATAACAGGTCTCGTTATATTCAACCCCGTGCTCCGTTTTCGTTTTCTTTATATCCACTCGAATCGTTCTCTCCCCCCTACAATCACCAACCCACATCAACCCCATACCCTACAATCATCGTTCCCAATGATTCATCGCTAGCCCGTTATTTTCGTCATCGTCATCTTATACTACGTACATGAGAGCACCACGCCCTCCCATCTGTTCAGCCCTATTTCGCACGGAATTCTTTAAAACGATGATGATGTGCTCTAGAGTTGGCGAACATTCTTTTCTCTTTTGCCCTTGAAGGTCACAATATAATATAATCATATAGTATTTTGTTTTGCGTAAAATGCATTTTCGTGAGATGATTTTCGAGTCGTCCTAGACATGTGTAATTTGATTTATGCAAAAGACGACAGCGTGGTGTTGAATACTCACTTTAAACTACTAGTACCTATATTGCTATATACATATATATGTGGTATGTACACAGCTATATTATATACTTTAAGTGGATGTGTGGTATTTGGGACGGATATATTTCGTATGTTTTGCAAAGGATTTTTGTGACAGAGAATAAATAATGTTTTGTATATTCGCGAGCGAAAACACCCATCCATCCCATTTATTCAAGAAATGTAGTAATCAATTTAATGTGAATTATTTTTCCTCTTGAAAAAAAATAAATAACAAGTGTACACACGTACATAATATATATCTTACCAATGAAGTTGTATAAAAGCCGTAACCCATTTGTTAAATTCAATAACAATAATGAGACAATTGTACCTATATATTCATAACAATAAATGCTGTGTACGGTATAATATGCTAGTTCTTTCCCGATGAAAAAACAACTTGAATCAATAAAGTTATGAAAATCGAACTACAAAAGTTTATCGTTCGCAGTTACAGTTTACATTATTCGAAAGAATATTTAGTTAAAAACATTTTAAAATCACTTCTTCGAACGTTACCTTAAAATTATTCTCATTTAGGAAAAGCGCAATTTTATACTTTGTAAACATCATTCTGAAAACCAAAAAATAACGTAGTTTCAAAGAATGAAAATTTAAAGCCGACATAATTTTAACTAACACCCGATTTTATGACGTCATGTATTTAGTATCTAGTGAAGTATAGACGTCGAATACACGCATAACTTGTCAAATATATCCTGATCATACTACTTGATAGCCGGATGTAGTAATTTTCTAAAAAAAAAATGTTTACGCCTAAATTGTAAATAGTATTGCTTGGGTTGGGTACCTATTCTGGAAGATCATATATATTTCGTCGTGTTTTTCGAAATATAAATCATCGTTGGCTTTATTAAAAAATAGTCGTCCGATCTTATTTGTTTAGTTATTGTGTTATATAGGTTAATTTTAAATGTAGAGTTTAAATTGTGCTGCTATTTCTTAGACAATGTTGTTTGTATATCTACATTATTCATGCATTTCGTATTAAGATAAAAAAAAATCAATAATAATTGAAGTCGGTTTTATTAATAAATAATTGCAATTTGTTATCAATTCAAATAATAAAGCAGTTTAATGTGAATTTTAAATTTGATTCTTATTACTTCTGTGAAATTTGGCATATTAAAACCGAATCCTCGCGCGATAAAGGAATATAATAACGGAAAATCAACTAGATTCGATGACGAACCGAATGCATTGCATTAATTTCAATGTTATATAGAACCATACTATTACGTAGGTATATTACATTGTGTAATAAAAATGATGTATAATATATTTTATTTATTATTATATGTACCTTTATGTATAGTATGTATATATGTATATATGTATGTCATAGAAAATGACATTCTCGTTGTTTCTACATACGAGTAAACTTCTTTGGACGTTTTTCCCGCAGCCACTTGATAGAATAGGACATTACTTCTGCATTTGTTTTAATTAATATTGTGTAAACGAGCATATTTAGTGCCATTAGCTACTGCCTATATACCGATACTGCATGTTTCATAATATAATAATATAACATTATAACTGCACTGGAGATGCGTTGCAATGTAATGAAAAAATAAAAGCCTGATATTCGTATTTTAATAGGTAGTTATATAAAAATAATAGGTAATTTAAAATAATCATATTAAATAGAGCAAAATATATAATGCCGGTTTAAAAATCCGACGTCTGTAAGTGAATCGTGTACACTTTTTTTATACAGTAACTAAGTTGTCTGTTGGCTAATAAAAACTTATTCATTAATATGAAGAAAAAATATCGATACGATACGTAGGAATATAATATGTATACTATATTATTGTGATTTATTTGGTCGTATCATGTGACAATACATTACACGTTTAAGTTCTTAACAATAGTATATTCTTCAACGCGTATAGAACCCTAAACGGATTAATCCCAAATAAAATCTCAAATCTGACATGTTATTTTTTCGTCTTGTTAATTATGTATCATATATTGTTGACTAATAAAAAAAAATGATAAGAAGAAAAAAACAAGAGAAGTTACGTTTCATACTCAATCAAAAATTACCCGTAGTATTTCGCCTTTTTGCCACATATATTATGTAGTATATACTTAAATACGTCATATTCAAAGTATTCTGACAAAATGAATACCGTTTAATTAATTTTATAATAATAAAATGTACGGCCATAAAAATAAAAACAAACAATAACTTTTTGTTCTCTCTTGAAGACGTTCTTCAAACTAAACCTATATCGTATCCCGAGGAACTTTAATATTTTAATATTTTTTTATGACAGTTTCGTTTATATTTCACGCTTGTACGGTGAAACTTTTTAAAATTTAGAACAAGGAGAGTTGTTTTTTATATTATTATACGAAACCATTAAATTATTTAATAACATTTTTAAAAAGAATTAGCGAAGTGAAAAATAAATAAAATGTTTTAAAAAAAAATTGATTCAACCCTTTACATAATACTTCAAACCCTGCAAATTTAAATTAAACGATGTAGCCTTTTTTCGGCAAATATATACAATTCTATTATATATTTTCGTATTGTTTACTTTTGCAAACTAAAATTAATTGATCTATAGCAGCCGTTGTTTTCTCAACCAAATTACTTTTAACGTCGATAATTGACACGATGGATGATCAAATAGTTACACTGCGTTGTACACAATTAATTAATGATTAATATTTCACTTGACTGTTTTCTCATAATGGAAATATTATATGTTTAACTAAAATAAATATAAAGAAACTTTTTTTTTTTTATTCTAAAAACTAAAATATTTTACGTTGATTAAATCATTGATATAGGTAAATATTATCTGTTTAAAAAAATTCAGAAAAATGATTTATTTGTGTTTACACGCTGCAAACTATATTAATATTTTTACCTAGGTATATAATAATTATATTTTATTTATTCCGTTTGAAATTATATATATGTACCTACCTGATCATTATAATTTTTAAAATAGCTCATAAAATAATCTAGTAGAAACCGTTAAATTTATTTTTAATCGTATAAAGCGTATTAATAATGATTAATAATTATCTCGGTATTTATTTCACTTGACGTTTGTTTTGTATAAATGCACGTGGAATGCATTATATTACTGCAGTATAATATTTGTATATAGACACCAAAATTCGTTCACATCGTTATACAAATTGAAGATCACTTATTCTAATCAAATAATTTATAGTAGTGTTTACATTCAACATTTAGTGGTGAATGTTTTTACAAATGCATAATAAACATGTCAAAATGTTATAGTTATTTCGTTGTAATAAAAGCAAAATATAATTCAAAAGAATCGATTGGAAGAATTTATTCTAAAGAATATATTGAGTAACTCCCAGGGTAACGCTTTATAATATAACCAAAGATAACCTTTCCAACGGGTCTTGAAGCCATTCATTCTTCAACAGCTTTATTAGTACATATACCCTCTACCCTTAACAGACATAATACCCTTTGAGCCTTCAATAGCAATGATATATATATATCCACTCGTTGCTGCTTACGATGTTGGATGAAGTATATACCGACGGAATCAAAGAGGCATGCGCAGGATGAGTGGCAGAGTAGTGGAGAATACCCACAGGGTAAACGGCGGTATCTATAAACGAAAGGATGCCCTTCGATTAGAAGGACGTTTGTGTGTAATAAGGGAACAACAAAGTTCCGGTCAGAAAACACACAATGCAGACAATATAAATTACCACTCAAATCAACGACGGCGATTTAGTTCTCCGATGTGAGATTTAGATAAAACAATAAATAATAATACAGCAGACGATACACAAGGCGTGCCCGTGCTGTCCATAAACGTGAACATTAAGGGTAGTTTTTTCATCTTAAGTACTCTTAGTAATTTGTTTATAAACATATCGATGTACATTATATTGACGATAATGACCATTAAGGTTGTGTCGGACCCGGCCATTTATTGAGGAACACAAATTCGAGCAACTTCTAGACACGTAGCGTGGTATGGAAAATATAATCTCACATAATTTCAACGATTAAAAATTACTTAAAAAAAAAAAACAATTACGTCTTTTAGAATTGTAATATTTTGATTATTAAAAAAAAAAAATGTATTTGACAGGAAAACTTAATCAGGATTGAACTCCAATTTTTAAATTAACTTTAAATAACTCTAGAAAAATATATTTAAAAATACTCCAAAATGTGTAGTACAATGACAAGCGTTTATTAACATTTATTTTATTACGATTCACAAAATTGTAGTCCAGTCTGACTATTCGAGTCGGCTCCGATACCCTTTATTTAAAACCACTTGTTCCCTCTGGCATTATCTATTTTCAAAAAAATATTACCCTCATATATTTGTTTCGGTGGTAGATTTACAAAACATACCACACACCATTTAAGCAAATGTCGCTAATAAACACGGTTCAATCGAATTTAAAACATTTTGATGATATACTTGAAACTCGGTGAGGTCCTAAGTTATATTTTTTCCGCTTAAAATACAATGTTATATCCATTGTCAACCGCGCGCCCACGGACTCACGTCCACAATGCCACGAGCTACATCAAAGCGATAATGTTCACCATCTCGCACATGGATACACACTACCCGTAGCATACGGTAATCGCGGGCGATGACTATGACGGCTGTATGTAACATGAATTTGTCGTCGCACACGACATAATAATATATTATGTATATGTGTAACCGTATATTCTAATCCAGCACACGCGTAAAGATCGCGTACCGTTCTAACCCTGACTTCGATTGCTCACGGAGTCTAGTCGACAACATTAACCCGCCATTTATCGTCGTTGCCTATACGAGTATATAACAATAGGTAAACCTACTGCGTGTGTTGCGTTAAAAGCTGCAAAATATATATTATACGTTTTCAGGTCGAGTCGTTTTCAACATTGAATGTTTGTGTTACGATAAGCCGCCGTTACTCTCGCGGTCCGCAACTTAACATTTGTTTTCCTAACGACGATTTGGGACGACGCTCCCTTAAAATTCGCCGTCGCTGCATTACGTAGACATTGTTACACTTAACCCTCCAACCGCGTTGCGACATAGGAGAAAGTGCGCGCGTTTTCCGAGAACCGAAAACACTGCGGTTGACTTCCCCGCGGGGTCCGTCGAATACAATACTAGACTGGGTGATCAGAAATTTGTGTTACAGACACGGTGATGGTATCATAATATACAATAATATTTATAACACAAAATCCCGATCTCTTCGTACATGTTTATGTATATTATTATGTATATCATAATACATTCGCCAATGTATGGACCGCCAACCTCACCACCGCCCCGTAGCGGTATTTCATGGTACGCCGCGCTAGAACGATCACAAACGCGTGATGATGTATATATTATACATTATGACGTATAATATTAATATAATATACCATTATTATTATTATATTAACACAATTAATCACGGGGAGTTTCCGTTTTTGCATTTTCTCGACGTCGTTATTATATTATAATATTGGTCAAAAGGGAAACAACAACCCTCGGATCTGTTGGCAATGGCAGTGGCCACTGTGCCGGGGAGCTCGGTGCGTGGATTAACGGAAATCGGTCTTGCCCTCGGCGGTGGCTCAAACCCTCGGTAATTGTCAATTTCGCCGGAGCGCATTGTGCCTGTATTATTATTATAATATTGTTATTAATATTATTGCACAGTGCGCGCGTTATATAATATTATAATATTGAAATTGCCGTGCACAAGTCGTCAATCATAATAGTAATAATGTAATATGTCGATATCCATATTATTATTATTATTATTATTATTATTATTATTATTATTATTATTGTTATTATTATTATTATTATTATTATTATATTGACTGCGGCGGCGCGTCCGTTTGTCGATAATGCAAAAGGGGCCATGATCCGCCAAGTCAAAGCGTATTATAACTCTTCTACACTGCAATCGTCGTGAGATTAAATAGCGATTCAACCAGCGGTAATGATGATGACGATAGCCGCATTAAATGTGTGCGAGAACTTATATTGCTGAGACGATTGGCGCACTAATGTAGGTACCGGATTTGCTAAACAACGATCGTGCAGTGATATTAATATATATTAGTAATATATCGTATATATTAATGTCGCAGATAACTAATAAAGAGCATGCTTTATATATGTATGCTTATCACAACTTTAACTTTTAGGGCGGCTAGATAAAATAATATAATATCGGTCATTATAATCATTACTACGACCGTGCTTTTGGTTTAATTCAGAAAGAAACCGTCATTTTTTTTTAAACGCACAATATTTTGTTTTAAATACACTAAATTATTTTAGTGTAGGTATAGTACAAACTATGTGCGATTAATGTGTATCAATAAATATATCGCGGGCCATATATTCTGACGCTTCCCTAATGCCAATGTTTTTATAACGCTTTCTATAAGGAATTTTATGCGAATAATCACTTATTTCGCGTCCCATCGTGTTTACTTTCTCGAGAAAACCTTTGATCCAAAATGTTATGGTTTGACAAATTTAAAATAAATATATGAACCTTTGCGGTCCAATCCCCAAACTAGCTATTGTTTACTCCGGCAGATTGTTTCTCGAGAAGTGAAATGATTAAATGTAACTAAAATAAATAAGTTTTCTCATTTCCCATCCCATGTCGATGTAGTTATGAAATAATTTTACATTATTTAACGTTTACGTAGTACTGTATAATGCCCAACAATCTAAATATTCTATAGCTGGTTTAAACATTTATATCGCCGCTTGACAAACTCAATTCAACAATCGACCATTTCTGTGCCACGATTGTGCATGATGAATTCACCGTTAAATGAATGCAAAAACTACGAATATAGTAATATTTGATAAACCTACCTATATATATTATAATAAAATGATTCAATTAATGTACGTGGAAAACTTGATCGAAACGGTGTCCAGACAATAGCTATACATGGACGAACCGCTTTTGGGATGAACAGTTTTTTGTTGGTTTTTTTCAACCGGGACAACTCCTGGCATCATTCGGACGGAGCTCGGTTTAGAGCTATTCATTCGATCGGTCTCTTCCGTTCTGCGGCACTAAATTACGCTAAAGCACTGCGATCGTCGTCGCTATTTGGCAAAGGGCGTTGGCAGTCGTGCATCTTAATGATCCAATTGTGTTTTTAATCTCGCATGTGCCTCCCACCACACTCGCCCCTCGTTTACGGCATGATGTCAGAAGGGTGTATAATTATATGAGTTATAAATATTATTATTATTATTATTTACTCACAAACAGTTTAGTTCGACAGTTATGGTGGCCATGCGGCACACAAACATTAAGTGTTGACACGATTTTGTGTGAAAATTATCATAATATAGTGAAACCAAAATGTACGAGTATTTTTTTTTTAAACTTGAGAAGGCGCAATAGTAAAAAAAAAAAATTAAAAATACGGCATAAGCACACGTTTCACGCCTTCCGAGGATACGGCTTACTGTCAAGGTACAGACTACAGTTATATAAATACTCATTATAAAATGTGTGAAGGAGAATTTCATCTAGATATTTGAGAAATCTAGTAGGTAATAATAATTGTTTCTATTATAGTTGAATAATAAAACGTTAAAATTAAAATTAAAATTAAAAACTTGAAATTCATGATGAGATATTGGGACGATTTTAATTTGATATCTGCAAAAATCGAGTTTACCACGTATTTAAAATAATTTTTATATCTAACCCCAACCTAACCTATCATTTTAACATTACATGATTTTTGTTTACTTTTGTGCCCTCTTAAAATGAATTATCATAATATACAGAAAGTAATAAGAATACGAGAATGTAAGGAATGCAAGGATCTCAGATTTTATTACACATCGATAGATACTAGTTATTCTTTACATTTATTATAATTATAAATAAGGTAATATTATTTGAAATCGAAAAGTATAGTAAATAGTACAAGTGTGATAAGTAGATCTGAGCAATGGTTGTGGCGATCCATAACGTGTATTAGTGTTTTACGGAAACAAATCACTTGAAATCGCATTCGACGGTTGCACAAGTGCGTCTTTCGTCGATTGATTTGAAGTAGGATAAATCGTAGAGAAAGTTATATTCATATAAACAAACTTACCAGTATATACTCAACTCGGTGTACCTACCTATATAGTGTTGGCCACAACTTCAAAACTCATGCTTTACAGAACGACTGCAGTAATGTCGACGATTGTCTTAGCACGGTTGTAACATTTCTTTTATCGTGATTCAATTCACCCCACTTAAAAAATTGTTTGCGGTCTTACTACGTGAGTTGTGAAATAAGTGTACACACATCATGTTGATAGTCAAACGACAATAATTATTGATTTCGAATACGAAAAGTACATCACCAGAATATATAACATAATTCTGTAATGATGCCTACTTTTTATAAGTAACGTTAACAGAAGTATCATCATCATAACCCTTATTGTATATATATATCACACTACATAGACACAGATGTTTATGTTATGACATAGACATCTGTGATCTTATATTGTTATGTCTTCATGATATCGTCCAAAGAAATCAATTCATCGCTTGGACGACACACACCTGACTCCACCCCAATCTGGACAACGGCAGTCGCCCTATGTACACCATCAGCAACAAACACACGTGATGAGCAACGTCTCACAACGATTCTATATTATACAACACTGGTTTCTTCAAGTTATGAATATATTCTTTTTTAAGTATTTCAAATAAATCAATCGTGTTCATTAATTAATAATAAATTGTATGAGAAAAAATATTAGATATATTTCTTCCTCATTCTCCCATCAAGTATATAACAAATCTGCAGTCGAATTAAGGTGAATTAATTCGTTATATAATTAAATCCTTACTTATACATATATATATATATATATATATATATGCATATGCATATATGTATGTATGTGTATATGTGAGAAGGTAGTAGATTGAAGTACGTATGCAATATATATAAGTAAAAGAATGTAAATGCATATATACTGTGTACGCACTACATTTTGCTCTACTACAATTGTGTCTATAAGTATATGTCTCGATCCTTATATTGTAGATATGATACTTTATACAATGTATTATTTATAGATATTGAAATTCGTTTTTGTAAAATACAAATACGATTTAAATCATCTTAATTAGGTACAAACCGCATTTATTATAGTTAATTTTTGCGTACTTTACCTACCCATATACGCACGATGGACCAAAATCTGTTAACTCCGTGAAACTGCGAGGGCTGGTGATAACAAATTATAGCGTGTATCAAAGGGAAGAAGGATTCGTTAATTAAATTCGTCTAAATCATACTCATTATAGGTGAACAGAGATAATATGCATGTACTGTGTACAGTGTGTTCACTAATGAGTATAATAATTAAAATGCACATAATATTATCTGACTGCATTGCTGGTGGCGAACGTTATTCGTCCGTTCATCTATACAATATAATATTATATTAATCGTAATTATTATTTAATGAGTCACTTTGTCGGTAGTGTTTTTTATTCATGATAAAATTACACCAATATTGTACCCCGTCTCGTTTCTATCTCAAAAAAGCGTAGTCGATGAACAATAAATAAACGGTAGAACGAGCGTCGTTGTTTTAATATAAATGTAAACGGTCGTCGGCTATAAATGTTTCTCTTATTATTTTTTATTTTTCGCCAATTACATTTTCGCTACGGTTTTACGATTTATTTCCCTCGGAGCTTGCAAAAAAAATTAAATATATATATACAGTTCTAAAATGTAAGGTACGTATAGGCACTTACGTGTACGAAAAAAATTTGCAATGGATAATAAAGCGGTGCTAAATTTTCACAAGCCCGCACACGCGTAGTGGTGTCAACGTCATATGGACTGGTATAACGTGACGCGAATGTGCGATACGTATGCGTACAGCGAGAGAAAAAAAATTTCCGAGTAAAAATACTTTTGAACGTGACAGACTACAAAAATCATAGACGTTACGGTTTGGGAAAGGGAAAAAAACATTTCACGACAAAGACGTTACCTATACATACGCGTCGCATGCGGGAGCTTTTGAATCTCGCGTCTGATTGATACGCCGCGGTGCGTAACGACACAATATAATATTCACAACCGAACCGTAAAATTACCGTCAAGTTGTCGAAAACCGTCGTGAATATTATTATTATTATTCCCATATATTTAGTGGCTGGGACTGTTGTAATACCGGCCGAGTTTTGCAAAGTATAGGTAAATTTTAAAGGTAACTGATGACTGAGGTTTTTGATGTTGTACTTTTACATTTCAATCCCGCGTTTGCCGAAGATTTCGATTAAAAAAATGGTACAATTGTGGACTTGCATATTTTCCTCGACTATAAATCGTCGTGTATACAAAGACTTGTTTAACAAATTGGCTAAGTTAGGAATATTAGTTAATTATGACATTCTGTGATGAGCAATGAAAATGAGCTTTTTATTTTACGACAGTCGAACAGTCAAGAAATTATTTTTCGAATTGTTGTAATGATTTTTGCCAAGTAAGTAAATAAAAACGACAAAAAAAAAATCTAAAGAAATATATATGTAAACAAACATACCGAATATTATACCCACCTACCTACGTAGTTGTATATAACAATAACTCGACCATCTCCGGTTAAACAAAGTTCACAGAGACTAAAAAAAAAGAAAGCAAAAAATGGCATCACCCCCGCACCTTCTGTCACGGGTAGTTTATTTTTCTGAAAATCCGTTGCACCTCCTCCCACCGTCGTCCGCACTCGGATGACCCCCGACGGTCCGCCCGCATCAAGGGATTTTACGACGTCGCGCGAGTCCACGCGAGCCCCAGCGGACGCATCCCGAAGGACGCTCAGCCACGCGCGTGTGACAATAATAACGAGTTATTTTTTTTTATTTTCCAGGAACAAAAGCGTCGTAGACCCCGTGCACGAAAAAATCGCACGTATTGTCGCCCGTCGTCGTCGGCACGACACCGTTTAAAATGCTCTCGGTTTTATTTCCCCGATCGAATATTCAGTATGATAATACACACGGTGCACTTATGTCGTGAAGTACGTTATAGATATAATTGCATTAAATTCCAGTTTTCTTTTCTTCTCATGTCCGCTCTCTGACATCAAGTATAATAATGCAGTGTTATGATAACGGGGAGCCGAGATTTATATGCAAATGCGTATTTTTATATAAATACGCCTTAGAACCGTTCTGATTAAAAATCGGTACGTGTCATGTAATATGTAACGTTAAAATTAATTTTTGCATATTTGAGTCAAAAACACAATAGTAGCATATTTTTGCATAATCATTTGCATAAATCATAAATATTTAAGAAAACGGCTGAAAATATTGAGATGTTAGTCCGTTCTTCATCCTATATTTACTTCGTGATGATAACCGCAAAAGTTTTCAATTTAAACATTTGAAAAACTGTTTTACAACTTCACGTTTGTTTCTCAAATCAAAGCTCCTAATATTTGTGTATAAAAAAACTACACTAAATTCATAGTTTCTTACGTATTTTTACCATAATATATATGTATACTCTGTTCACTGAGAAAATGAGAAAATAGTACTGCACGGTAGACTGAAACTCGTTGTTTCTCTCCACTACAGCACGAAACGGCAAGTCGTTTTATAGTAGTGGAGAGGAGATTTTTAACGGAACGCCAATCATTCATTAATTTTCGTCAGTCGTATACGCAAAGTGGAACTATTCTCTCATTGAACAGAGTATATGTATATGAATTGCATTTATTTTTTATAAATATTGGCACCAATCTTTTTTTAAAGATTAGAAAAATAAATCAACATATTTTGCATATTAAACTATTTTTACTGATGACTATAACAGAATATTTTTTTAAAATTTTTAAAAAATGATTTTATTAATATCTGCACGTTTTTCATATTATAAATTGGGGCCTGAATAGTATTAGTAATTTATACGTTCCCAAATACTGTTGCATACGTACGAGATCGAATACCTACCTACATAATATACAATCGGTGATCCTATATAGATCGTATTATATGTAGGTATATATACGTCAAATATTATTATTAATTATTATTATATAGTAGGAGCGTCGTCCGGTCAAGTCCCATCTCCCCGGCTATGTGCTTCTACCACTATACGTTTGCAGCGCACGCGATTCATCGAGTTTTTGCCCCTTTCCTGTCTATATATAGACAACAATAAAATACTTTCAGGTATACTATACATTTTATATTATTTATAACACAGACATATATTATGTAAGTGTGTGTGCGTATGTATAATAATGGTGTGCGGGTCCAGGAAGGCTTAACCGGAACACGATATCCGGACAGACCATCACAACAATAGTAATAATTCCTCACCGTAGTGGGTGGGGTATAATATACATCATATATATATATATATATATATCTAGAGTGATTCCCCAAGCATGGCCACCCCACCCCCCCCCATTTTTTCCTCAAATAATAAATTAATTTATATTCTGATTTTTGAAATTTTGAAGTTGGTAGACCATGTTTTTAAATAGATACTTAGATTTTATGTACAATTTAAGGAGTGGCGTGATACTCACTTCATTTTTTCAAATGACCCATTTTTCCAGTAAATTTTTAATCAGATGGGGTTTTTTGAAAATATTGATATATTTGAATCGGAATTCGATCTAGTAGTTTTTGAATTATTTAATTTTGCGGTGTACTAAGGATAACAGATCTATGATAATGGGTTTGGAAAACATGGAGTTTGACATCATCATTTGAAATCTACAATCATTACTATTAATCATTCAAAATGTTCTAATTAAAAAAAAACTATTTTTAAAGACTATATTATCCTTAATATATAAACATATCAATATAACTCAGAACTATTCGTTAAAATTTTGATTTGATAGGTACATCAACATTTTCAAAAATTATCTGCATATTGCCACAGAATATTCTTTAAATGGTATAAAGAATCTAAATTATTTGAAATATCATCCTTGCGTATACTTGAAAATTTTCAAAAATCGGAGTTTGAATAAACTCATTACTAACGAAAAAAAATTGGAATGGGCATGCTATTGATGAATCACTCTATACAATTGCACCGTCACGACTGCCTCGGCACCGTCATTTCTGTTCTTTATAGACTCCAAATTATGTATATATAATAAAAGGTTTTAAACATTATATAATATTTAAGTCGAACTCAAATATTATATAATATTTCCGTCGAGCCGACGCGGCCCTCTTGCGTTGTACGCACGTGCATCGGATAAACTTTATTTTTTAATCGACCCGGTCAAATTATTAGATTTTAATGTAACGGCCAACATTCTCGCAACACTCCGGGGTGGGTGTATTGAGAGCTAAAGGTATTTTTTTTCCCGACAACAATAGCAGGATATCGAAAATTATATACCTACCTGCACGCGTATAACATAGGTAGTTACGAACGAAAGGTTAAAGTTTAACTTTAATCGCCGTGACCCCGTGTAGTGTATGAAATTTCTATAATTATGACGTTCCGGTTTATACTAAAGTTTGTTCATAATCTACATATATTAGAAACTGAAAAGAACTTTTGACGCGATAAAATAAATTTCGTGTTAATATTTGTTGGCTTCTGGGTACGCAAAACGTACGTAATATACATAATATAATATTATTTAAATTTGCCGTAGCTCGCGATAAACTCCAATTGAATGCATACATAATAAAAATTATATATAAATATATTATCATAATAGTATAAATAAACCGTCGTGATATTTTTTTCAGTATTTTATGTAACACCAATATACGGTTTGTAAATATAAGAAGTAATAGCTCAACGTACGTACACAAAACGTATATTGTTAAAACTCGAAACAAATACCAAATATTATAATATAATTATACGCCCACGGCGTGAGTTGATGGTAATAATACGACAATATGATGGGAAGAAGTTGTGGTGTTCTTTTAATTCAATATTTTAAACAATTTCGAGTATGATTGGCAGATAAAACTGTGCATAATATTAAAAGTATATTTTTCCACAAATATCGAGTCGAACCTTTTTTGCGGGAAAATAACGTACAGAAGTGTTTAGTGTTTATAATATTGCAGTATACAAGGGGATTTGTGAGGTTAAATCTCCCATGGTCCTTTTTTTTTTTTAATAATTCCTGTAAAAATAATTCTGAAAACTCAAAAAATAACGTTCTAAATTATTTTTGGAAAATATTGAAGAAATAAAAAATGAAATATGTACGTGTAGGTCTGTCAGAAATTTCAAATTCAAAACTGGTGTAAGTGAAATAATGTTTTTTTAGAAATAGCTTAAAAATTTAATATTCATAAAAAAAATGTACGTCATTATTGATAACTATACGTATCTCATTTATCAATTAATACATACTATATATATAATAGCAGCGCATTATATTCCAATTGAATGTAGTACAACTTTACTATATAATGCTTTGTAAATTATGCGCCGAGTTGTATAAAAAAAATTGATTAATTGAATTGTTCACTGAAATGTAATGGACCATTCTTGGGCCACCAAATCATGGCTGAGGAAAACCATTAACTCACTATTGATTGGTTAGTCATTGTTTGTGCAACCCGTCAATAATGTATTATGGCGTATTAAACACAACTGCACAATGTGGCTCTGGTCTACAATTCGTATAGACAATAAATAGATCTAATCGTTGATGTCACTTATTGCTAGCCGAATCTACATACAATGATAGTGAAACATCGCGTTAGTTGTAACCGTAGCCGCTGATGTTGTTATGATGGGGTTTTAACGAGACTACCCCCGTGATGGAAACGTCTGCAGGTACGATAGTCGCTATAACAGTATTGTAATAGAGCTATCGCAGCATCAGTCATGCGTGATAATTGATAGTGGATTTGAGATGCGCTCGATTCCCGGCTAAAATTATTATTTTTTTTTATACGCGTATGAATTTTTGTTGTTTTTTTTTTTAACTCATTTTATATACTTGGACCTTAAAATGCATATTTTTTTATTGTATGCGCACATGGGTTAGGTTTTTTTTTCCACTGATTCCCTCCTTCCCCGTACAGCAAGACTATTGCGTTCAAGCCACTGATCTGGCGATGGCGGACGTTACGGAATAATTCAAAATACTCCGCGGTACAATCTACTCGCACTTCAACTACACTAGCTTATACCTACCTGTCTACCTCCGTATATCGTTTATATATGTGTAAATCACGCATACGCCTATATATTATATAAATGCGTATTGGATTTCAAAAGATCCACGCCCGAATGAGTTTCAAAGCGCGGCTATTAATTGTTTATAGAATGACAAAAAATCCCGTTGTTACGTTTTTTTTTTTTTTTAATGATATGTAGCTTTAAAACTGTGATATTATTATAATATAATATTATTATTATCATTATGTGCGTATCGATCGATTAACTTCTTTGGCTTTCCTCGTAATCCCCGTCACCGCGCGTTTAATAGGATTTTATATACTGCTCTGTCGAATTGCCGGGCGCGATTCAATTGCTTCTATGTATTTGACACATTCCCCGTATCCCTCTTCCGTCGATATTTGCATTAATAATATATTATACCAATGCGACGGTATTACGATCGCGATTAAAATGTAAACATAATGATTGAATTTTTGCCGCGAAAAAATTTTTTTCGTCCATCCGCGCCTACAATCATTATTATATTATAACCATGTACACATATTATATAATAATCGAATGACAATTATATAACAATATAGTTATCCGTTTTGATTAAAACAAAAAAACCGCGACAGCGGTTTACACGCATAATAATTATTATCATATTCGGTGGCCGAAATCGACTGGCGGTTGTATTTTAATCGTTTGCGTGTGTATTTGAGAGCTACATATAATAAATAAGTATAAAGCATATGGTTAGCATAGTTGTAGGCCTACCGTTTGTTCGCGACAGTCGCGCGCGCCGTGTGTGTTCCAGCGTACGACCCGCGTAGTACAACGATATTGAGTTTGCTAAAGAAATTTATCGTTCGAGGCGGAAAATCTTCGATTTTTTTTTTTGTTATTTCACCACCGTTGCCACCTCCCCCCCCCCCCCGAGCGTAAGTTCCGCTATCGCTTATAAAACATGTAAATTTATGTTTTCGACGTGTGCATTTGCGTAACGCGCGCAGAGGGTCCGCTATGCGAAAAACAAAACAACCCGACAAGCACTCTCCGCTTTCGACGCGTATCCGAGTAACGCTTATTGGATTTCGACCGCCGTCCCGGGTGGTGCGCGCACGGGGTCGTCGGCTGCGGCGGTGGCGGCGATTCTATGGCTTTTTCTTATATACGAGGGGAAAAAAATATTAAACGTATTGTGTTTCATAAATCTACTAAAAGTCCACCGCGCGAGAGGCCGTCGAAAATCTCGGTTCGACAAACGTCGGGTTTCGGTTGAGACCAGAATACTCCGTACAGTGATATATATATATTTATGCCAATCTTCATTGTTATTATTATTATTATTTCAATAGAGGAAGAATTGTTTCGAGTATTTTTTCCCGCCGTCGCTTTCCATCCACTGCCCCCGATAATACGTCATTAAGTATAAAGTATATTATATTATTATTGTTTTCACACGAACTACGCGTATGACTGCTATCTCTACAGCTAGGTGTGTATACCTTTGGCTGAGGGGTTATAGTTTTATGTAGGACCCGATTAGCAAGTCAAACCATGACAACCGTTGAGGTATTGTGCATAGAAAAAAAAAATAGGAAATCCATAAGAACTGTGGTCTACAGTCAATTGGAGACGGTTATGCTCCATACTACTGTTTTCCGTCATCTAACATAATTTTTCGCCCTCCTTTTCATCGTTTTGTTGTTATCATTTTTTTTTAATATTGAATGTTATTAATTTTGACAATTAAAATATTATATAACATATAGTAATACAGTGGTTAGAGTATAGTAAATTTTGTGACACAACTGGTGAAATGTTCAGGAATAACTATTTTTTTTAATCATTATGTTATGTAATAGCGTACTTCAATAGTATATTAAAAAAAAAAAGTTGTGATTTTTTTTTTAATACTTAATTCAATCTTTAAATATCTAATAATAATAAAAACAGTAAATAAATTACTGTGTGAAAACAAACAATAGAAGATATATCGTGTATGTAAACTAGTAAATTTAAGATGTTAAGCATAAATTATTAAGTCAAAACGTGAGACGATATAAAAGTTCTTAGTTAATCATTGATAACTTGTAAATTATATCAATCATGAGGTACTTATAGCAGCGGTTATACCATAGAATAACAATTATTTTGTGGTATTTATTGAGACAGTATTGTAGATTGCCATCATAAAAATTAAATACATAAGTATATAAAAAACCAACCAAGTTCAACAATAATAATTAAATTATATAATGTTGAAACGATTCGCTGACTAATATTCATACGAGCAGTATTCCATTACTCTATTTAAATGCAATATAGTAAATAACATTTTAAAATATTAAAGAATTTAAAATCATGAATAACTTATTATTAATTTTTCCAGCCCTAACAGTGATAAATATATATATAGGTATCTATTGTAAACAGTCATAAATTTAGAAATAAGTAGTAAAATTATATAATTAACGAATTAGATAATAAAATAACATTAGAACAGAATATAGTTATTATTTAATTACATTATTGATTGTGTATTAATTATGTGTTTGATAAAAATTAAAAATTCGATTAAAAACTAGCGATCGTTATATCGATCGTGTACATTTCTCCGTTTTCAATTAATATAGGTGTACGGTGTTTTTCAATTTTCTCAAAAACCGTAGGAAAATCGCTTAAATCTTGTTCACAAATATCATTTTATCACACAACAGCCAATATAAAATAGTGTAGGAGCTCCCTCGCTTGGATTCTGCAGATGAATATATATAATATATAGTATCGTCGCGTTATAGATATACACCTATCGAATTAGTGCCGACTTCAAATTCTTTCGCGGTCACCCTGTAGTCGGTACAATCAAAATTATTCTTTATTGAGTGTTTTCGTTGTTCTATAATATTACGCGCTTCGAAATAGTTTTTTTTTTAATTTAAACCCATGTCACGGCCTGTTTCAAGAGCACGTGCCGTTCCGCAATCGTCGTAATGTAGTACTACACTGCAAACTTCGCGTATCGCGGCCCACGTAAACATTTTGCTGTGAATCTCGACCACAATAATTAGCCGAAACAATCGCGCGGCTGGGAGGCGGGTGACAAGAGCCAGTCGCTTCGGTGCATCAGAAATATAAATGTGCGATCGTGCTTTAATCAAAACTTGGAAACCGCCAACGCCGCGCCGCGAATACCATCGCCGACGGATATAAAATATCTGACGAATTCGCGGCGAAAGCTGGCGTGCATAATACACACTTCGACCTTGCCGCAGTCATCATCCCCATTCTCGACTATGTCGTCGTCGTTGTCTCCTCAGCAGAGGATAACTCTTTCATGTCTGCCAAAACTATTGCGACCGCAGCACTCGTGTACATATTGTTATAATATTATTCGAAACGGTTTCCGCCATCCTTTATTTGAACGAACACGCCCGCGGCTCGTATTATTATTACTCGCCGAAATACACCATTAACTTCCTCGCGCCCGGCCGATAAATTAGTCATAAACACGCGTTGTATATAAACTCGTATTATAATCGTATAATACTTCTGTGTATAATATTAGGGGTGTGTGTGGGTGGGGGGGGGGGGGAGAATCAGTCTGTCGTATTATGTTTTTTACTGTGGTTTACACACCGTATACTGCAGCAGCATTATAATATTATATTAATAACATTAATATTTGAACTCAAACAATCATTATATTTTATATTATATGCGCCCTCTCCCCCAGAATTTACAGATTGTATGAACGCGCGCAAATCGTATATAATGAAGATATCGTTAAAAACATTATAATTTATAATATTATACGTAGGTACACGATTATGTAATATCCAGTGACGGTTAATATAAACCAACATACTGCGAACCAACTATATAGAGTATAATATTATATGCGTTCTATTTTAGGTAATAATATATTTACGATAGATGTACCTATAACATCATTTTGTGAAAGTAGGTATAAACTTACATGATTATTACTTTTTTTCGAAATGACGTTATTCCGATAAATTGCATTTGCGTTAGTAAAATTGATTTTTTTTTTAAGCATATTTTAATGAACTATATAGTGATATATTTCACTATATCACCGTGGTGTATCTCGTAAATCGTGTAGTAAATATGTTACCATAATATATCAAATAGTTGAAAATGTTCAACTACTCCACCGTGTGGTTGGGTGGTTACTAATATATAATAATGACAAGTGTCAAGGGAAATCCTTTTACGCCCAAACAATATTATATAATTTGGTAAATACTGGAAAATTTTTAACACATACTATACGACTGATAGTGAAAGAGTACCTACATTAAAACAGATATATAAATATGCATTTATTTTTATTGAACCTTATGTTTCATAGTATGCACAATCAAATAAAAATCGTAGCTGGTGAATTAAATTTAAGTTTTTTGACAAAAAATAAAATATAATACAATAACCTTACCATTATTTAAATTTATGATTAATGTGTATTATGTAAAATATTAAAAACAAATCGTTTTTACAATTATTCAATCAAATTGTAGAGATCAAAATCATAATTAAAGTATTTTAATTTTATTCGCAAAATAAATGAAATGTATTAGGTACATCATTTTATTGTGGTTGTTTATTCTAACGACCTCGACGTTGTGTTTGAATATAAATAAATCTACTTTTGATTAATTAATTTATGTTAATGAAAGGTAACCAATCAATAGTCATTTATTGATAAAATAGGTTTATATACATATATCTAATGGTTTTAAAACGTTTTTATTTGTTATTTTAGTTTTCTTTATTGCGGATACCTATAATCGTTTATAAAAACACAGACGTTAAATTGGTTTGTTTTTATTTTTTTATCTTTCGGTAGTTCGTTTTTCTTCTCAACAAAAAAACGAAAAAGAACGTAGGATTTACGCATTACATGGGTTGTATACAAGACCTATGGGACTTGTCTACGATCATAAACGGGTACATTATAATCCGAATTTAAGCTTGTTGCTCAATTTGGATTTACGATGGCTAAGGGTAGCTTAGCTAAAGATTTATGCGACTGTGTTGTTGCAATATGTATAGCATTAATAATATATATATTGAGTTCGGGTGGAGAGGGGGATTAAAGAATATTTCATTTTTCTATGAGCCCGCTATTATATATAAAGGCTACCGCCGTCGTCGTAACATTTGAAAACGCACAATTTACGTTTAATATTAATACATTGAAATTGATTCTAAATATAAAATACGTATACGAATGCATATTACGAGGTTGTATCTACCTACACAAACAATAATTATTAAAAACTATAAATTGATCTTCGCGAAATTTAATGAATAATTAAACCATTACAATTTATTTGATTTTGGTGAGAACATATAAATAGTTTGCGGTACTTACAAGTGCTTACAAAACTTTTTCTGCAGCCATTCTGTCATTAAACTATTGTATTTACCGTCAATTTGAAAATGTTGTGAGCGTACAATTCAAACAATAAAAGATAATAGAAATACAGATATAAAAGTATATAATCAAAGTAAAAATGTTTCTATTAGGTATGTATTTTTATAATTCATTGTTATTTTCACTACTTTTCTTTACCAATAATCGAGTAATACAAAAAATTCGTTGCGCAATATAATATATATATATATTATTGTGTTCATTGAAAACTTATAAATAATACTTATTCATAAACACACAACGCTTGCAGAGTGCACATCCATAAAGTATTTTGTTTGTACTTGTCATATACTTTTAAACTGTAGATGTACTTACCATATGCTCTAGCCAATGTAATCCTTTACATTCATATAATAAAATATAATATTATGTACATCTAGATGCTTATGTAATTTTCAGTAAGTGTACTGGATTATTATAAACTGTACTGTAATCTTTTTTAAAATTATTTAAATACATGAATATTTAGGTAAAGGTACGCGTATTTTTATAGTAGGTGTATAATGTGATGTGCAATTTTTTTATTGCTATGATTAACAATTTGTATTGTATTTATGAACGGAAAAATAGGTCTATAAAAAAAATATGCCATTCCGTTGTTAACGACGGCGCGTTATATAGGCAAATTCAATACAGCTGTGTCAATAGGACGTCAATCAATGACAGTAATATAATATTGGTATTATGTATAGATAATACAAAAATGATTTTTGTAGTGGGAAAAAGTAAATACAATTTCACAAAGAAAATACAAAATGTGATACACTTCTAAGGGTTTGAAAAACGTCAAGGCATAGAAATCGATTTGAATCTGTGACAGGGCTGTACCTGCAGCACAAAAATCAATATTCTGAACGGGTCGAATGAATCTTTGTATCGAGAATAAAATATGTCTACTTGTTATTGAAAGTGTTTAATATAAAATACACAAATAAATTATATTATGTACACACAATTTAGATAGTATTATGTATACACGTATGAGGAGAATAATATTGGAATATAGAATGAAGCTTGGGAACACTGGGGAATTTTTAAATTATTGTTTAAAAGTAAAATAAGTGATTAAATTTGACCAGTCAACAAATGATATAAAAATTCAAAATTTAATATACTACCTATGAATCGAGCATAAGCCTCTTGGCCATATTAGCATAATTGTCGAGTTAATAAAGATTGTTTATTATGAATTCAGCGAATCTTAAAAATATTCATTGAACTCGTTCTAACTGAATACAATATTCCGCTATGTAAAGACCCATACGATGGAGCCATAATTCGAGGATTGGACGTACTATTATGCACAATATTGTGCCTTGATATCTTAAAATACCTTGCCAATGAAATCAAATTGCTTCTAAGTTAGAACTCAGGTTAGAACTTATAGTATGATGTCTAAGAACAAAAAACTATGAGACTATGATTAAATTTAAAACAAAAATCATTTCTATATGATTCGCAACGCATATAATATCAGAACCGGACAGTTTGTGTTTACAAATTATCGATGATCGTATATATCTTTTATTAAATTAATTTTATTAAGAATATATACCGTATTATAATACTCAAATCTTAATTTCATTAATTCAACTGAACGTATTTCGGTTAATATGTAAACATAATTGAAATTTTAATATTTTATTATTTATATATGATTTGAGTCGTTTAAAAAGTACCTACCTAATCATACTATGGTAGTTCCACATTATACAGTATGCCATAAATTGTTGAATTCTCGTTGGTCTGACAAGGCATGTTTGTTTTTAGTTTTGTGTATACATGTATTCCGTGTCGAAATAATGTGCCAAAGTTTCAAATAGATTGGTGATTGTACACGGATGGTACTTTAAAGAGGTCAATTATGGAAACTTTTAAATAGGTAATTTCGAGAAAATAACAAAAAAACTGTTTAGTTTCATCACCTGTTTTTAACGACATCTCTTTTTGGTTATTTGATTATAATTAATAAAATAATAATCATAAAGAATGGTCATTTTCATCCAACACTTATTTGAGTCTTTTAAACTTTTAGAAATAGTTTCAACAAATCGAAACAAAATAAATGAATGTATATGTATATATATTCTACTCAAAACACAGAAGCAAAACTATTTTAAGGTTTACGAGTGATAATCAATGTTTAGACAAATAGAAATTTTTTGGTATTTATTCCACCAAATTGGTTGTGTCAAAGGTCTTATTGAAATTGATAGAAAACGTAAGTATATACGATACACACTATACATACGATTTAATAGAAAATGAAAACTAATGAAATATCTTTCAATGATTCCCCACTCGCGCGGCCGTTCATATTTTTAATCGTACCTGTGCATAAAGATATTTGAAAAAAATAAAATATTTTACGTTTAAAGGTATGGGAAATGAGCGCTTCCATTTCGAATCGGACAAATAAATAAAAGTCGGCAGAGTAAAATCGAATTGAAAACGGCTGCCGTTCTTATAATATATTATGTATATAAAATTTCTTTTTGTTGGTATGGATACTGTGAAAGTTAAACCGTAGACCATCCGATCTTTACTGTAGGTATGATGTAAACGTAACGTCGTACTCTTAGATTTCATTTCGGATGCATTCTTCTCGTACCTCAACATCGTTGTAAATTCTACACGTATTTCAGATTTCCTCGTCAATGGATATTTGGCGGTATATGCTTGTGTATTACAGTTTGACGCAATTACTAATAATATAACAACAACGTGGTCGCTTCCGTTTGAAACACTTCATGCGATTCAGCCATTAACTAACTATGCATATATTTTTTTTAATGTACAACTAATACTGTTCAATTTATATGCATATATATATATATCGTGGTCGAGACTACTGCAGTGTAATAACATAATGCATATTCCTTTTTTGTGTGGGTAATAAAAGCATTTCAAATTTTGAACTTAAAAATGATAAGATAGTTATTATACGTCGGGAGTTGTTGGATCAATAATATTTTTTAAAAGTTGATTTTTTTTCCTTATTATATTTATTACATAACACTCAATTTATTTAAAATTGCGTCGGGTTTGGTTTTAAGTTTCGATTACGAGGGCTCAGTGAAATACATTAAACTTGTACAGAGCTTATTTTTTTATATTAGCTAAAAACGCACCAGTCACGCACGCAAGTATTATAACGATCAAATTATTTCTCAAAGTTGTCCGTCGTATTAGATTTTATTGCATGTTCCATGATAAATCAAATATTGATTTAAGATCTAAGTGCTTAAAATAAATTATCGTGCGCAACCGATAAAATCGGTTAAGACTGCTTTTAAATAAGATAAATAATTATTTTCAAAAACTATATCGTGTATAGCAAGATCTGCAGAGTGTTCTTTACCAGCTATTATTTAATTAAATATATTCATTCAGAAATGTATATTGTATGAGCTTTTAAAAAAATTAACTCATGCCGGGCAAATTCTAAAACAACAAACAATACATGTTAATTTTGAGAATAACTTAACTTTAAACGAGTAAGAAACCCTTCACATCTAGTATTCCCCGACTTAATTGCTAGCAAACTATTTTAAGAGAATATTGTAGTGTGATAAGTCATTGAAATTGTACATTTATAGATTACATCTGAGTTACACTATTAATCGTTTAAAATTAATTTACAAACTTGGTTTATAACATGCGAAGTATTGCCTCGAACGCACGGCCTTGCTATAAAATAACTGACGTGTATAAATTTTAAAATGTGGTTAAATTTTCGTTGATATTTACTAACCATTTAAACATTTTCGTATAATTGAATAACTCGTCTATAAAATCATAAAATGTTTACTAAAAGTCTACATGTATTTGATAAACATCGTTCATTATGTAATGTTAGATGTAAATATTGTACTGCGTATTTAGTATTCAAGACTGTACGCGTTTTTCAAACTCTTAAACTCTTGAGTAACGTAAACATCGATTTGCCGTTGTCTAATATTTAAATAGGTTTTCAACAACTTAAACAAACCGCGCCGTTCGGTTTTCTGTCGACGCCGTACTATTAAACAATAATCGATTAATCGACACAGAAGTCATTCCAGGCCCCGTCTTAATTGCGTCTATATATTATATTCGCATATAGAAAGAGTCTCGCGTAGTTCGTCCGGTGATCTCGTTAGACCCGTGTGTAGAAGTACATCGGTCGCACAAGTGGAATATATTAATTATAATATAATATCTGTTCGCCTGCGGTAATGGACAGAAAAAAACCTGACCGTTTCCTCTCCGCTCCTGCTAATGTGTGTGTGTGTGTGTGTGTGTGTGTGTGTGTGTGTGTGTGTGTGTGTGTGTGTGTGTGTGTGTGTGTGTGTGTGTGTGTTGGTCGTTCGTAAGTTATTATGTTGATTGGCGAGCGAACAACGACAGCGACGTCCGGTGGCCGTGGCGGTAAATCAGTACGCGTTTTAGACCTCGCGGTAATCGATTATTATATGCCTATAGTGGTCTTGACGGATGTGGTTCCATAGCCGTGGTCCTCTGCTCAGTATTGGGATGCGAGGAGGGGTTCTTCAGTTACGAGAATTAATCTGCCCGACCGAACTCCGGGATTGTATATGTCATAAACCTTAACACCGCCACTCGTCCGCCGATCACGTTTATATAGGTATAGAAATAACAATATATAATAATGATAATTGAATAATAATTGTTTTAATATGTATTATTATTGTCACTTTACGTGTGAATTGGTGCACGAGTTGAATTTCTAGTCGGCGTCACCGTTTAGGCGTCAAGACAAATTGTCTATTATAGTCGCGAATTCGGTAGTCCATGCAGCTGTGTCACGTACAGTCCAAAAGACGGTCGGCTTTCGCAAGTCGTGCTGAAATGTCAGCAATTACTATGAACTTAAAATATAATGAAACTACCCACTGTAACAGTTTTTGGAAAAAAATCACATTTTTCGTAATTTCATGTATAATACAATCGTATTATAAAATCGGTGGAGTACCTATCCATCCAGATTTATATTTCTTACCCATTTTGTGGTCACTATAATAGAATTATTTTTATTTAAGAATACAAACGGTAATAGTTTAATCGAATGATATGTCGCGAAATGAAAAATGTACCAAAATGAAACTTTATAACCATAAATCGTTTGGAATAATTCTAGACTCTTATAGCTGTTACGGTGTCACCGCTACAGTCGTTAGATTAGAAGATTAGGTTAGGCTGGACAAAAAGTTGAAAGTCATTTAAAATTTCCTCAAAATCAAACAATAACGCTGCCTCGTCGATATATTATGTAATATCTGGATAGACGTCATACTGAAAAACGGCGTCATACTGCAGTTTCGCATACTCTTATAAATCGGTGTGTACTATTTCAGAACGTCGAAACCGATGATGTTTGCACGTTGGTTCGGAAATAGTAATAATAATACGTCCGAAAAGCAAAATGTATTGTGTTCGGATATTTTCCGGGAGAATTTCCACAAAGTCTACTACCGTATAATATAATGTATATAATGTAGCGAAGTCGTTCTCTGAGACAGGGATCTCGCAAGTCCATTTCTTAGTCATTCATCACCGACGAAATTATTCGATAACGCACAATGTATCTTTTCCGTACGACCAAATATCCCATTCATTTGATATTTCTCGATCATAAATTTCGAATCCATAACTCAATCTAGAATTTACATACTATAATATACAGAATACATTCGTTTACTAATCAATCAAAATCATGTATTAAACACGAGATATATATATATATATATATAATACTGCAAAAGACAAAAATAAATGTAATCGATATCATCCCGGAAATAATGTTTTTTTTTAATATCACATTGTAACAAGGCAACTCTAAATCGGATAACAAAATAGTTGTGTTTTTGATCAAGTTTCGAACCGCATACCGGTTTTCTGTCAGCGTTCATTAAGACACAAATATTTCCTTTTCGCCAGACAAGCTGTCTAGCAATATCGTATCTTTTATACGTTTCAAAATAAAAGCCTCATCATATAGTAATTCAATAACACAACACCAAATGCATGCGTAGAGTAAAAACAAAAAAAGTACAAATGTGTATATTTAATATCTTATATATAAAATTCTCCCGTCACAGTATTTGTTATTGAACTCCTCCGAAACGGCTTGACCGATTTTCATGAAATTGTTTGTGTATATTTGGTAGGTCTGAGAATAGGTCATAGGCAATTTTTTAAACCAAAATTCGCATTTTAAAGAGGTGCTCCACAAAGATTTTGAGATTTACGATGGAAATATTTGTTTATAAATGGTTGCCATTGGTTACAACTTATCTTATATATGAAATTCTAATAATCTGTAAGTTGTAACCAATGGCAACCATTAATAAACAAAAATTACTAATATAATCTAATATAATATATGTAAATTGTAATAGTAATAGTAGAAATAAATTATAGAAATTAGTATTTTATTTTATGTATAAAATATAATTGTCATTGGTTAATCGAGCAGATGTGGTAAACGCATGCATCAAATCGTCGCGTTTACAGACTCGAAATAATAAATTATATTATATGAAAGTTGAATATATATTGTCATTTTTTTTTTTTTTTTTTTTTTTTTAATAAATTTAAGATTGTCATTAATTAAAGTTAATATGTATATATATATATATATATATATATATATATAAATGCTTATCTGTATGTCCTTTATGCACTCCTACACACTATTCATCCGATCGCCACGAAACTTTTAGAAGTTATTGAGTAAACTCCCGCGAAGGTTTCTGGCCTATAACATCTTATCCTACGTGCGTATTATGCGCTAAAAATTTTGGGAAAACTGAAAGTGCTATTTTTAATGGGGTATATATGTATAATCTCTGTTTATTTATAGGGTTATCAATGGTTACATATTTTATAAGTATTATAATTAGCAAAAATATGGCAAATGTATATTTTTACAAATAAATTTATAAAAAAAAAAAAATCTTTGGCATAGGCAACCGTCGCAATGTTTTTCATGTATCTACCTAATTCTGATTTCACTCACTCACCTCGTGGGATCCGCAATCCGCCACAGGTGGAATGCCTACCTAGATGGTTTAGATGCATGTTAATCACTTGAGGCTAATCTTAACTAATTATTTGGCTCAGGCAACGCAGGTGGGACATCTAGTATTGTATAATATTTACTCGTGTGAAAAGCTATTGCTGTCAACGACATGAAATATAAGTACGCTGTATGTTGACATTTGGAAATATATAATATTCGATTTCAAATACGCGCGGAAATCGTCATCGTAGCGGTCTGCGCCGCGCGCGTTACACGCAATACTTTACGATATGTACTTTTTAACTAGCTCGTATGGTTTTTTTACCCCGACGTCGTGTTCGTACAAACATTAATAATCGTATTTGTAAACTACGGCAACAATTATATATATACAGGGTGTAACAGAAAGAACTGACTAATAAAATTGCTTTTGTTCTAATCAATATTTTAACATTTTTTTTTTTTTATATAATATTTTTAGGCACTTGCGCTAATGTAAACGATTTTTTTATTTTTAAAACTGAAGATAATTTTTTTTAAATTTGATTCAAATTTTTTTGGAAAAATTCAAAATAACTAATTTGTAAATCTGTATTGTAAAAAAATGCTTATGATAAAATAAATTTTTTAAGTGATTAATTTCATACAATTTTTTAAAATATCAATATTTTTTAGAGTAAATAATTTTGAACCGTAATAACTTTTTTTAAAATATTATTTTTGGTAATTTTTAAACACGAGTAAATCTTAAATTATTTATTATCCATACGTTTAACTTTTATCAATTTTCTACTTTTATTCGTCAGTTCTTTCTGTTACACTCTGTATATACATATATAACGCTATGCATTTTTAATTTATAATCTATATACATAGGTATTATATAATATTGTGTTTATCACCACAATAATACTGTTTATTTAATTTATTAACTACATTTGCATTATTTTTTTTTTCAGGCAATATCAGAACAATGGTAGTGCTGGACGTTGAGACCAAATCGTCGTATTGGCTGACCGTGATGGCTTTTGACCACGCCACCGTCCCCCTGCACTCTCGCCTCGAGGTATATATACGAATATGATATTATAACTACGCTAATTCGAATTAATTATTAATGCGCGCGACCGACGGCTGACCAACAACTGCGGACGACGAATGCGTTAGTCGACTGGCGGAGAAAGGGGGAAGTCTGTGCGGTCTGCGATACATATACATAATATATCTATATATATATATATATTATATTCTGTTATATACTATGTAGGTATATATAATACGCGTGTGTGCGTGGTCAACGTTTAAAATATTTATGGACTATCGGGTATAACTTTTGCGGACAACGCGCGCGCCTTTCGTCATTAAATTTTTACGATATTGCGTGACAACCGGAAAACGAGACGTTGTATATTGTGTGTACAGCGTACGATTATCGAAAAACGAGACAGACTCCTGCGCGTTAAGTTCTTGCCGTAGTCCTCTTGTTTGCTCGTGCACACACATAGCTACTTAGCTTTTTCGTAGGTGCCGGCGGTGTGTTTGATGTTCGAACAATAAATAAGTGTCTCTCGCGCCATACAATCGTCTTTCATTCTATATAGGTACTTTGTGCGGTTCCAACCATATACTTAAACGATTCGATTGCGCACGTGTAACATGCATTTGAGTTCAAAAAGTGTGGTGTATTTTTTTTTATACGTTTTTCCTCACTCTTCCGATGCTTTTGACGTATAGCTTTATATGTTTATTATTATTATTATTCTATGCTCTGCAGTAGTGTATATGCGCGCGCTGTGCTCGCTTACAAATTCTTTGTAACTTATGTTAACGCTCAATTTGGTTACCTAGTGAACTAGTTAGTGTAATATCAAAATATCGACGGGGAAAACGTACTGAATTTCTCTATTTATTTTTAAAATGTTGGTTCAATCGATTCAATTCAATTCCTTTAAACAGTCTCAAATGCAAGTGGGTTTTTGTATAATATAATAAACTCGGAAATGTAAAGTATTACAAAAAGTCGATCTTTATATATAGAATAAATACACGGACTTATATTTATTATTTTAATTGCATAAAAATCAATATTACTAATTTCAGGCATGAAAACGTTGGATTTGTTCGTTTATTCTTTTAAAAAGAAATTAAAAAGAAAATAATTTGTTTAAAATTAATAGGTAGCAAAATATAAAAATAAAATATGTTAGTAAGCGAAAATACAAAACCTTTACGAAATATTATTAAAATGGTAAATTATAGGGTACTATTACGCGGTGCACGCGAATTACCTCCCAAATCTAAGTGATCATTTTTGTTACTCGAATTATCTCCCACAAATTATACCCTGCATATTTAAAACCAATATATATATATAGATACATTTTACCGTACTAGTAATTATTATACATTGATTTTCGTAATTCGTCAAAAAAAGATTATTTTATTTTTTACCCAGCTTTTGCTCCCGAATTAAAACTTTAGATATAATATAACCATAACCATTTGGATTCTATTCATAATACTTAATTAAAATAAATGAAGGTAATGACTAAAGAGCTTAAGAGAAAGCTTTCCTCAATTATGAAATAAATATTTAAAATAAAATAATATTCTCTAACTTGATGTAATGTATTTATTCGAGAAAATTAGAGTTCTAAAGGGTCAACTACATGAATTAGAGTCGTTCAAGTGAATGATGGTTTTTAAAGTTTTGAAGTTTTGAAATATGGAGGCAATTCAAGTAACTATTTAAGAAAAAAAAACTGGAAACAATTCAAGTGTACCCGAATTACGGAATTGACTGCATTCATACTATTATATATTTAGTATATTATATTTTCTTTAAAACATACCATTTACTATTATTATCATAATTATAACAAAAATGTAATAACTATTAAAAAACTTAAAAAATACCGCAAAGTCATCTGCTCTATAATAATAGTAAGTTTCGAGTATTCCTCGTCATTGAGTAGGTCACTATGCTATGGATATATTAAATTTGAATTCAATGATAAATCATTGCATTCCTACAACACAATTCTGTCAGAAATAGTGTCTATTTCTAAGGATATTTTATAATTTATTTATTAGTGCTAAGTACTATTAGTACTATTAGTAATTGATTTTTCAGTCTTAAGGTAAACTAAAGTAATTTTTGCCAAAAAATATTAATACTTAAATTGAAACATTTATGTATATTATTTTGATATTACTATGCACAATGGCATTTTCAAAATATTTAATTTTAAGCTCTATTGCCTAAATATACCGTACGATCATATTAACATCATTCTACAATAAGTCGGTATTGACTTGAAAGATAACAATAATATATATATATATTTAATGTTATAATAATTAATAATATAATAAATTCGATGTTTTCGACAAAAATTAATTCAATTAGCCTTATTTCTAATAGTAAAATACATTTCTATAATAGCAATATAAAATATATTTAGTATTACATTCTAACAAACCGTCTACACAAATGCACATTAATAGAGTTTCAAAAATTTTAATTTTCCATTTAGGGGTGGGGTAAAATGTTGGTTTATTTATCATTGAGTTCAAATTTAACACATCTATTGCAGTGACCTACTCAATGGCTCAGTACCTTCGATATCTACACTATAGCAGACCGCTTATCTATTTTTCCGTTTTTTTTTTTGCTTTTGGCAACTATCTAGATGCAATTTTCTACCAGAAGCCACTAACAAAGTGAAATATTGAAACTTATTTTTTCTGCTTCTAAAAATGCATCTAATAAAAAAAACCAAACAGATACTTGTAAAACCAATACACCACTCATATTGCTCTGCTTAAAAAAAAATATTGATTTTAATCTCTATTCTAATTATATATAATATAAGAATTTCTCTTTGAAGTACAAATTAGTGGTTTAAATATACTTTCATATTCGTGCTTCTTAAAATATGACTTGAGCGAGAATTCATCTTTATGTATAATAGGTATATAAATCGATTTTCTTTGACTTTTGGAAAGTCTAGTAATTTAGGACATCTTTACAATACTTGTTTAAATCTCGAAGATCAAAATATATTGTACGAAAAAAATGCGTAGGATTATTTTTTTCCAGTTCGCTAAACACATTTAGGCTCTTTATCGTTGAAATCAATTCTTTCGTACATCGCTAGCTGTTTTATCTTTTACATTACATTGCATACCAGTCCGCCATCCGTTCTATAACTATTCATTCCCTCCTCATTTTTGACACTACCCACTTGAACTTTACCGGTCCATAATTCAAATCATAACTGTTTTCATCATCTAATGGTTTTACCTTCTGTACATCTAACTCTGGGTAATCGTAACTTTTTTCCCGCTTTTAAAAGACTAAATATACCGTTTAATTTGTTAACTCGTTCAAGTATACAATTTCCAACTACTTATACTCACATAAATTACTATCTAATCTCTATTGCTTAAAATTTGAAGGGGTAAATTTTTTTTTCATTTTAATTGGAAATTCAAAATATATTTAGGTATGTATAACAAAAATATAATATTATACTTCAAAAAATCATTTCGCATGTTAGTAATAAACGATTCATACGACTCATCAATAAGTGGCATCGTATATTCCTTATATAAAAAAGAAAATACATGCTCATAAACGTTTTGGCCTAAGTTTGGTACTAACGATAACAACATTACAGTCGTCAAAATGATTATTTGCTAAATAAAGTAAATATTTTGTCGATTTTTGGTATTATTTAATTATAAAATATTACAAGTACTTAATTTAAAATTAATATAAGGGGTAAAAGTTTTAAAACTAAGTTGACTTTCTGAGCACTAACAAATATTTTAAGAAAATACATAATGCATTCAAATTACTAAACTTTTGAAATGATGAGCGCATTAAGTTTAATGTATACATATACCTAATTACGTACAATATGATTACTTGTAGGCACGAACAGCTTATAATAATAGGTTTTTCATTCGTAGTTTAATGCTGTTGATTATTACAATATATAAAATATAAATATGCATGTCTATTAGTTGATCTATATATGTATTACAGTATTCTGAGTGTATTGTATGCATGTATATTATAAAAGACATAAACATAACATTATAACTAAACTTGAGTAATAAAAAAAATTGCAAATTCTTAAACAATATCAATAAATTTATTTTTAATGAACTCAGTTTAAAAAAAAAAATTAGTACGTCATTAAAATCATACCTTTTAATTTAAATGTAATTTTTTTTTTTGTAATTAGTAAAATTGTCTTGATCATGCGAAACTATATTCCTACATATCACACAATGTAAAAAGTCTCAATTGTAAAAATAATTGCGTGCACCGCTTTAATCTCATCTTGACTAGGTATTACAACTTTAATCGTTAATTTATTTTATATTTAGTTATCAAAATCGGGTTTTTTATTTCTTTTCTTTTTTGTCGTTAAAAGTATCACTATTGTTATGAACTATGAAAAGTCTAATAAATAACATTCCCCCTTCAGTCATTTTGGAGAGGAGAGGAAGAACAGACGTGATATTTTTTGGGTACACAAAATCTTTTTACGTTTACCCCATAATATGTATATCCTTCGTTTACAAGCAAATGTACATGGAAATATAACACATGATATATTTCCGTCCATCCAAAAGTCATTTGAATATGAATTGAGATGATTTCGTCGACGGACATTAGATGAATTTACTGTTAATGTTACTCTTACAGCCTATTGCCATATTATATTAGTTCCCGATTATTACGATTCGTCACAGTTACACGCATGCGAATACAGATGCCATTAACTTGGGGGGCAAAATAAGTTGACTTCAAACAATAAAATTATGCATATTATATTATTATACACATTGATATGAATCAAATATCGTATAGTTATACAACACATTTTTTTGATGAACGGTGGAGGGGCAATTGTGCCCATTTCCAGCCGCCTTTGCCGGTACACATAGAGTAATAATTAAACAATCTGTTGATTTGTTATTCATAGGTTTATGTAGAAGTGAAGAACATCAACGACAACGTGCCTTTGACCAAAGCCCCGGTGTATTATCCGCGAGTGAAGGAAGATGCTCCGACCAACACTCCGATCATACAATTGGAAGCCGAGGATGCTGATATGTCCGACACAAGAATCACGTACAAAATCACCACCGGCAATCCCCAGTCACTATTCTCGATTTCTTCAAACACTGGTTAGTTTTATACATAATCGTTATTACATATTATATATACTCTATATGATAACTCAGAAGAGTGGTTTTACGTTTATAAATATTTTGTGGCGCGAATAAAACCATGAAACAACATTAATTTTATTCAAATCTACGGGAATATAAATCACTAAAGTGAAAAATAAATATCGCCCACGAGGGGGATACTCTTGTACATATTCAAACCTACAATATGCATAGTTTAATGTACACCTCCATAATCTGTTCGGTCATCTCCTGCGGTGATCGAACGGTTTGTGAATAAGCGTTCATACATTCGTTTTTAGCCGACTTAGCACAATACGTGCACTCAGCTCTTGACCTCGTATATTTTTGCTCCCTCTCTCTCTCCCTTAGACTCGGATTTAAGACATGACGTTTCCTATAAGGTTTCCCGTTAGCTGTCGATAAATATAAATAATTCAAAACCCACCCTAACGGCGTTTGACCATGTCGAGAGGCGCGTTATTTGACGGACACTATTGAAAATCCATACGTGCTATCGTAGTGTATGCTATATATATATACAAAGATAGAGATATGTGTTACTTCACTCTGTATATATATATATATATATATATATATATATATATAGCTTTTGCTACGAGCACAGGTGCCCTGCACCTTAACCAGCTGCACTATGCCTTAAATATTATTATATACAGCGAATGCGCCAGGAGCGCGTAGGGTTATACTTATATATAATAAATATGTCGTTGAATTCGATTTTCTCTTTTGATTATTATCGCTGATATGATTTTAACTTTTGCCCGCGTCGTCGTGTTTAATATTGTCATCGTAGAATGTCAAACGCCCCCTTACACATACCATATTATTATTATTATTATTATTATATATATATATATGACATATGTGCAATAGGTACCTGCACCTTTACATATTATCCACCGTCGATCATATGCCCGTTTATTCGCTCTGTGCGTATTAAGCAACGGGATTATGTGGTATTTTTCCCGACAAACTTTTTAATTAAACTATATACGAGTATAATAATATATACACGTGCTAGTAGTGGTGGTGCAGACGTACGACTTTTACAGCAAATAAAGCGCATACTATACTATCCGCACAAGTCCGTTTACTTGCTCCACACACCCCTTCTCACACAGACAGTATAAGCAGTGGCGTCCCACGCCTCTTTTTCATGCTTTATAATATATTATATTGTGTATACCGGTCACTTCTAAACGGTATATTTTAATATACCTAACGCATAATGTAGGTACAAGGCGTTTTTTTTTTTAACGTAGAACACTCGTTTTATCGGTAAATTATCGTGTTTTTAAAACAATGTTTTACTTATCTAATTATTAAAGCATTCGAAACATTACGTTTTTGCAAATGAATTTTGTGATACATATTCTGTAGTAGAATATTTTTCCGAAATGGCGATTCTTATAAGTTTAAAATATTCAATCAATAGTTTATTATTTATAAGCATTTAAAATTTAAATGAGCAGAGTATATACTATATAGTATCTAGTATAGGTATTTTCGATGTATCCCATGCAACACTTTTTTGCCTACATTTTAAATGCTTATAAATAATATAAAATATCGATTGAATGTTTAGTATTTGTAAGTATAACAAAATTCTCAGCACATATGCAAATAAAAATAAAATCACTATTTAAGGATAAAAAAGTAAACTTTAAACATTTTTTTAATGAAATTATAGTTATAACTTTTTTGATTAAAAAAAAAAAACTCAAAATGTGACTAATGAAACGAGTGTCTAAAAAAAAATTGCATTAACATATTTGAAACTACTCAGCGATGTAACGAAATTTGTACACATTTTTCACCCCTTGATTCGTGAAAACCGTTGACAGGATTATCGTCACAAATCTCGTTAACATATTATAATATGTTCCAAGTACAAAAAAAAAATGAACAATATTTGATCTCCGATATATTATCTATAAAGGGTAACGTGCTATGACGTGCTTTTTTATCTGTTTCGCATTTGATAGTAGTATTTTTTTTTATACTAATTTATTATTTTTTTATATATATATTATATTTATAGGGATAGATACATCTCTTGCGTATTGTTATTCGAAATATTGTATTTACGTATATTTGTTTTTAATTTTTTATGTTCCTGGATAAAATAAATTATCGTTATTCGCCATTCGGTCCTTTTTTATGATTATCTGTCATATTTTGTTTTACAGCCGTTACTGTTATAATCTAGATTAGTTTGTATATCTACAAAAAAATATAAATATAATATAATAAATATCATTCATATATCACTTTGTGTCGGGTGTGTGTATTATAATAACATGCCTAATGTCTAATAAATACATTTGTTAATCTAGTTAAAAAATCTGACTTAAAAACATGATAGTCTCTTTTAATGATCACCTGTCAAATTGTATTCCTTTTTCCAACCATTTATCGTTATTGCATGCGGGGATAAAAAGATCCCATTTTATTTTTGTTCGTTTCCGATGTATACAGTTTTTTGTAACACTTAACCGAAAAAATACATTTAAAAAATATGTTGTTATAAAAAAAAAAATACGTATGAAAACTAACTACCAAGTGCAGAAACATTAGGTGAAGTATAAAGTATGCGTGTTTTTTTTTTATTTGCCAATCTATATATGATTACATATTGTGCGTTTTAAAGCAATCTAGGACAAATGGACGCGGCTGTTTAGACGTAAAATCATTTAGACACAGCCGTTTAGGTGCGAATACATTTGAACGCGAGGACAAAATTATAATTACTCATATTATAATTATAGTTTATAAGCACACATTTCATTCAAATATTTGCATTTCTAAAAAATATAATAATTAAAAATTCAATAATCACATTACACACATGTAATAGTTATTGTACAGGAATATTTTGGGCTATCTCAAAAATGCCAAAATTCCACTTTGTTCATAATTTGTAATTTTTTTTAGGGGGACTATTTCCTACTTTTAATTGACTGTAATAAAAGTCTCTACCTACTTGTACTTTTTGAAGACACGTTATAAAAGACCACAAACTTGGATGATTAACGCTCATCTCCATGTTTAATCTTCTGTCGGCAGCTTCAGCGTGATTGTTGATTTTTTGTTTCCCATACAAAACTCTACTATACATACTTCAAATATTGGATAAAAATAAAGGTAATCAACAACCTTTTTCCATTTCTATTTATTCGTCCAACGTAATTGTCTTCAAACCAATCTAGTAAGGGTTGTAATTCGTCTGGTAAATATTCTGACAATAATTCAATTGCTAAATCAATATCATTAATTGAGATGAATGTCAATGCTACAACCATTTTTACTAAGGTTAAAAAATCAGTATTATTTCGATAATTTGATACAATCCCTAAATGACATATTTTTCTATAAACATTTTTAAAAAAATGATAAAGACTACCATACATTTTAGCATTTCGATACACAGTTTTTATAAATTTTAATATTGCTTATTCAAAATCACAAGATATCGAAGTCGGGTTTAATCCATGTTGTAATTGGTTTAACATTTTAAATAAATGAGTGTATATTTTTTCTTATTTGTTGGGCAATAGAGCATACATAAGTAGGTGTACACCTCTCAAAGCTTCAGCAAGTATCACAAAAACTTGAGAAAAAAATAGCTGGAGCGATTTTAAACGTTTCATCATAGTACCAAACTTTTGAATTGTATAAAAGGTTTAAACTACAGTTTCTTCCAAAAATTAAAATACTATTCACGCTTAGGCCACTATCGTCTAATAAAAGTGGTTTAGTCATACATGCTGATGGTGAGTAAACTTTAAAAGATTCAAGTATTTCTAAAGTTATTAAGTGATGCATTCGGTGATCCTCGAACTTTATTTCGTTTTCGTCTTACTACTTTTTTCAATGCCAGACTTGATGATATTGCACCTTTAAATAAATGGAATAGTAATATTAATTATACAATATTAATATTTAATAATAATATAAATTTAATATTATAACGAAATAGTATTACCTTAGCCACTTCTGATAATCCAGAAATACATTCGTTGATTACAGTTGATGTCGGTTCCATGATTTCAGTCGCTCTATTTTTCAGACGATTGATGGCAACCGTCACCTCAACTTTTGCAGCCTCCGAATCATGAGTGTGTTCATTAATGCATTTTAGTACGTCTAAACTTTCAATTCCCGTATGAACTCGTGCTTACACTCACGTTTGTATTTACACCGCCAAAATCTTTTAAGCAAGTCAGAACTTAGTTTAACAAATAAATATATAAAACCATCTTCAGTAAAAATATCTTCATTTCGATTCAACTTCATTAATTCCATAGTTACTTAAAATATTATATAATAAATTTAAATATATAAATGTGGTGATTATTAAAGTAAATATAACCACTGGTTTCGGTAAAGTGTGAACTAAAATTGTCGTTAGTATGCTGGTGGATTTTATCGATTTCGATAACGTCGAATAATCCCTAATATTGCGATAAAATTATAATGTATATTGTTACATTATTATTGTAATAGGTATATGTAAAAGTAAAAGAATTGAGTAACTATATTTTGTACTCGCGCCCAAACAGCAGCGTCCATTTGTCCCTGTTCGGTTTTAAAGATATCGATTTAGTGTGTTTTCTTTAAAGTTATGCCAATTATTTTTACCCCCTTGTATTAAATGAATATTCCTTGGTTATTATTATTTATATTTAACAAGTTTTAATTATTAAACAAAATACAATTTCCCATCCAAAGTTGTGCTTAAATTTGGTCACCTTGAAACCTGAAGTTCCTCGAATTAAACTCCGCTGCAAGTGTTTGATAGACTACTCTTATATATGTAAGCTTGTATATGTTTGTATATTGATTTTGAAACAATTTAAATTCATTGTTGCACATAATCCAAAACATGATCGTCTAAACTCGATTATTTTAAACTTAAGCACAACCATTACGGCAATTCCCATAATTCAAATTATCCTCTGGACATTGGCAAAATAATGGTATGCAAACGCACCATCGATTATGTATGTACAATTATATGTGTATGTATATATATATATATATATGCGCACACAGTCTTTAGGGTATCGTAGGGCTTTAATACTTGTATATTAACTTGAGAAGACACTGATATATTTTACAACCGTTCGACCGATAAGTTAGCTCCAGCGATCTCGATACACATTAATTAACGGTGTTAATAATTTATTGGCGTCTCCAGTGAAAATAAAGCTAGTATAATATCTAGAAAGCAATCGCTTTGCTACAATTAATCTATTATTCATTCATAAAATGATGATTCTGCAGTTATACCCATATTACCCAGGAAAAGAATTGATAACTCTTACAAAGTATAATATTGAAGTTCGGCTATGACTTTTATCACTAATCCGGCTTATTTTATTATAGAGTAAATAGTCAAAAGAATTCCGCCAAGAAAATGGTGAATTATCGTTGTTTTTCATATAATCTATCTTTAAACTTTAATTGACACGCCACATCTGTGCGTAGATTCAAACTTTATAAAAAGCACAACTTAAAAAATAAAAACCCTAATGTAACTATACATACTGATGTATAACATCTAACACGCAGTATTCTAAATAATACGAATTGTATATTATACGTTACAAGTACTTAAATAATAATTAGTCGACAGTAAATAATTACTATATTATAATAATTTTAATTTGTGTCTCCCTGGTAAAATAATAAACGGGATGCGATACGGGCAAAGAAGGTAAGAGAAGGATATAATTATAGCGTGTGCGATTTAGAAAAGCACAAAAGGACATCATAACATCACGCAGGTTTAGGTAGGAGAGCTGATATCTATTGTATTCGAACCGGCGAGAACATAACATACAGTGTGTGTGTTATATTTACCCGTCATTCGCATCCATTACAGTCCCAACGATGAAACGACGGAAAAATGGATGGGGCTACGGGGAGGTTTTAAAATACAATTGTTATCGTTTTTGAAAAATGAACCAGCGATAAGAAATTTCTGCTTTTTCTTTTCAGGTCTCATAACCACTACTGGACGAAAACTTGACAGAGAGACCGAATCCGAACACATACTGGAGGTAATATACGTTTATAATTATAATGTTGAATGTAACTAGTATAATAATCATAAAACATACGAAAACACGATATCTTGGTAGTGTTTACATAGAATACCGAATGCTGCAACAGTGTAATTATTACGACGTCTGGGTTAATGCCGTTAATGGACGTATTTGTATTGGATAATAACATTTCGAGTCTTATAACAACCAAACAAGCTCGCTCATTCACTACTCCCTTAATACCCGTAAAATTATGGCAGTTTTGGGCTACGAAATTTAACGTCAACAACACGCAGCAGGTCCTATCCAAAACCGCGTTATTATTATTTTTATGATATCATCGTCTCTCGCCCTGTGCAGATTTTATACTTTTTCCCAAAAATAATTTAATTCACAGCTTTAATTATTTTCAAAAAGTTTTTTCTTAGTTCACAAAAAATATACATAATACATTATAATATAGAACTAAACATTTTTAAATGAATTATATTTAAAAATGTAAAATTCTTTTAGCCAACTATTCCATTTAAACTCATGTAAAACTGCTTTATTATCACTTTATAATTACCTACCTAGCTACTTTTTCTGGTAGATGTCAGCAGTTCTATGTGTATGCAGAGCGTACATATATTGTTGTTTCTTCAAATCAATCAATGCCGTGTTTCAGTTTCATACAATTATTTCAATATTGTCTGTATTCGTTACGACAGGTAACGGTCATTGACGACGGCATGCCCGTTCTCTCGTCCACAACCAGCGTGGTGATCGCGGTCGAAGACGTAAATGATAACGCCCCGGAAATGTTGAAAAAGGCGTACCGGTTCAAGATTCCAGAGACACAGCCTGTGCAAGAGCCGCTGGTCCAGGAGAACAGCTCAACCTCGGTCACTTCGGAGACGGCCGAAATCGATGAATTGCTCGACAAAAAGCCATGGACATATTTCGGACCCAATGATATCGCAGGACCGGCGTTGTTCAGGGTCGGTATAACAAACATGTTTAAACTTAACGATTTCAGAGCTGTTGATAAAGATCAATATGCATGATTATGGGCGTAACTAGACCTTTATGAAAAAGAGGCGGGGAGCATAGGTGCAACTAATTGCAAAATAAGGCTTTATGACACCCCAAAGGGGCAGACTCAGCGTCCATATCCTTTACCCTCTCTCCATTCAGCAGTACTTTGATAATAAATTTAAATATTTTAAACATTTTTTTTTAATAATTTATAGATAATAAATAATAATTTTAATAATATGTACTGTCAACATTTATATAATAGTATTTAAACGCATGCAAGAAAAACTTAATTTAAATTAGTTTCTTGATCGCCGCCCCCTTCCCGCAAAAAAATACCTGATTGCGCCACTGTGGCAGAATCGCCCTTAAACTTAATTTTGGTTTGCGTTGGCTTATATTTAATATATAATAAAGGTATTTTCAAAATTGTTTAACAAAAATGAAGTTAACAAAACGAATATTATACATTTGCCCGAACTAATCGCTCAAAACAGTTCTGGATTCAGCTCCCTTCCCACAAGTTACGCCAGCGTTCATGATTATACTCAATAGCGTACAATAAATGTACGTGTAGTAAATTATTCTTTATTGTTTTGTGGCTGGTTATTATAATGTATATTAATAGAATACATATATTACGTTTATGTTATATATACGCCTTGCTCTGCACCCATAATATTTGTGGTGACCAATAATTTTGAAATAACTAAAATATCATCTGACGACGGTGATTAACTGATGCTGTTCCAGCATAAATCACTCTTTTGCATAATAATGCATATTAATATACACCGATATATTGTCTAATATTATAATAAATGATTCGAATTATTTTTCAAAATTGAATTTCAAATTCAACTAATTAACGAATTATATTATGTATTATTTATTTCATATAGGTATTTAATAAGATAGTCCAATAATATACAATTATATATCGTGTCTCGAAAAACATCGTCTCATTAAAAAATATTTGTTATTTTAAACCAGATAAGGCTTAAAATAAAAACAAATACTCCGACCATATTATATATTATATATTATAGTTTATAATTTATATTAATTGATTATGCAATAAATTAAAAAAAAAACTTATGATTAATAGCAAAATCCCAACCAAACGTAATAAATATATATATTTATGTTACTACTAATTATCTGAATTCAATGCAGACTATCTGTATGAATTATAAAATAAAATTGGTTATATATCAATCCATAGTTTTATATCGTTAGAAAATCTAATGAAAAATATTCACGATTGATAATAATAGTCAAATGAAAAAAAAAATAGCCGATAAATTAATTTGTTCACGATGTTTCTGAGTTAATATAAGTTTCTTGCGTTAAAAACTATTACCCTGTATTTTCTATGTGGTATTATTGATTATGGGTTTTTTAGGGAAGGGGGAGGGGGGCCCAATAAGTCAGCGAACTTTTAAAAGTCATTTTAGAAACTATTTAGTGATTGCCAAAATAAAGCGCTTATAAATATAAGTTTTTACTCCCCCCCCTCCAGTTTAGTTCCCACCCCATTCCCATTAATCACTTTACCTATGTATAGGTACTTTTTAAATAAAATATGACCTTAACTACTTTAACGGATTTTATCGAATTATCTGTTCATGGCTAAAATAATACCTATAAAAATACTCATTAATCTACAGTGGTGGCGCGTGCAATATAGTTTCCAGGGTTTTTATACGTGTGTGTATGTATGTCTATATAGATCGTGGCTAGCGACAAGGATTCTGGAGACAATGCTCGGTTAACGTACACTATGAAAGCCGCACAAGGATACGACAATATATTTTCCGTGGAACCCGACACCGGTGTAATATATTCAGACCACTCGTTTCGAGGCAACCAAGACTTTTCATTCTACGTAAGTAAAACTAATTTTAAACTGCTACCTATAATAATAATTGATGTTTTCATAATTGAATAAAATCGTTTGGTGCTGTATAATATATATGTGTAAAGAAAAAAGAAATCTATTTACTGCGTTTCGCACTCATTTGATATTCCGAAAATTAAAAACGTGTATAACTAAGACATTTTGCAATGGCTGTTTTTATTATACAACCGCTGACGATAGCATATAATTCTACTATAATATATGAAATAATAATTTTATTGATCCGTTTTAATTTAAGATAAGATATTATCGTGATTTTTTTCCCTACAAGTTTATGGTTTTTAATGTCATGAAAATCTATATTACTGCAATTCGATGTAATAATACTACATCTACCAATTAATGTAATTTCGTGAATTTGCGTCATAATTATTAATACTACAAGCCACGAGATATCATTATTGCATTTAACAAAGCCGTTAAAATCAATATCGGTCTATAAACTTATAATACACTTCAAGGAAGTAAACAAACTCATATATTTTATCATCAAAGTAGATCAATTAAATAAATATTCTATTAGAAATTATTTTATCCTTTATTTTGTTTTATGATTTCATTCATTAATTTGTTACACACAACTTGTCCCGTTCAATTATATTCCATATTTTACCTTTTAATTTAATGACACAAAGTAATAGGGTTAATATTTTCAACGAACTATTATTATTAACCGAAAGTATAATGTTTATAAGAGCCTTACGTTTCGAACTTGATACACTGCTAAAATATTTAAATTTTAATATTTTACTTCTATGATGTAATATAGGTATGCCTCTAATTTGATTACTAAATGTAATACCAAGATATTTGTTTCAACACGGTTTTATTTCATGTAGGTAACCTTAACGTAATGATTCACCAAGCATGCTCACCCTATTTTTTCTTTAATAGTGAATTTTTGAAATTTTTAAATATATATTTAATCAAGATTATACTTTCAATTATTTAGATTTTTATACCATTTAAAGGGAGTACTGTGGCAATACAAACTACTTTTTCAAATGAGTACTCTAAATTATTAAGCTAATCATTTCTTTTTTTTTTTTTTAATTTTTTGATGTATCTAAATCAAAATTTGAACGATTAGTCTATGAGTTATTAATATATATATATATATATATATATATATATACTAAGAAATATAGTTATTTAAAATTATTTTACAAAAATATAAAACAGATGTAATGTTGGTTCTATTATTTATTTTATTCAGACTTACAAATTATAAAAATTTGATAGATTAATATTAATTAGATACTAAAGTCTTCTAACCATCATATAGCCCCATATCTTCCAAACCCATTCTTTAAAACCTATTATCCTTAATACACCAAGTTATAAATAAATACCTACCTTATAAACTACTCGTTCAAATTTTGATTTAGATTCATCAATATTTTTAAAAAGAAAAGAAAATGGTATCGTTAGATATCTTTAAATAAATTGTATAAAAAATATGAAAAAAAATATTACATTTTATATTTTGAAAGCATAAAGTTCTATATGGCCATATATTAGTGACCAACTTGTTTTTTACAAATAAAAATCATTCTTTTTAGAGCTCCTTCCTTTAAAGCCACATGACATTCCTCAAATGTTTTTAAAAATCTAAATAATATTAAATATGCTCTATTTAAAAGTTTCAAAAATCAAAATTTGAATAAATCTATTTTTAAAGAAAAAAAATGGGAGTGAACGTACTCGTTTAATCACTCAGTATATATATTATATGTGTACGAGTACCTATATTAACTTTTATACGATTTTACACTAACTAGCTATTGTTGAAAATGTATTTATTTATTCTTTCCTTTCGAAATAATTTAACGATTTTATTTTTCTTTCGTATTAGGTGACAACCCAATTAATTATTCTGTTTTGAATACACCGGCAAAAGATGACTTATAATATTTACTTATATACAATATACATACATATATTATATTCACTCAAACCGCATTTTCCGTTCTAATGCTAATTTATTTACCAATGCGTACCGGTGCAAAAGGCGGCGTATACCTTTAATACTATTCTGATTATAATGCCATTTGGTTTATTACACCAGTATTCGTTTCATGCGTATATATTCGTTGTCGCGGTCGTCTTCGTTGGTATGAAAACATCAAAATCCAATTTATTTTCATGCGAAATCTCGATGTATAAGCCAAACACATTTTTCCTCGGGAGAAAAAAAGAACTTTTTTGTTTGACACATATACGCGTTCGAACCATCATTATTTACTCCGGATCGAACATCTAAACTCATCCGTATCTTGGATTCATTCCACTTTACACTACTGTATACGGTTTAAATCACGAAAATCATTTAGCTTCCGCGTAGTCCTTGCAGATTTGTTTTTAATCTTCGTCATTCGGACGTTTTCATTTTGTTTTATCCAAAAGTCTTTTAAATATATTTTTAACTATGAACCACAAATTATATCAATGTTTATATACTCCAATAACAGTTATTCAATATATTTTGGGTATAATATACAGAACAATATACAATATTTCCTTACAGAATATTTGCTAAACAAAATGAAATAAATGAAAAATAATCAATGATTCATAATAATAATCCATTCAAATCTCATTATGAAATATTAATTACTTATAGTTACCTTCTTGCATTTATTTTTATGACCTATATCTTTGTACTGTATATACTTTCTAGAATAATATTACTGTGTTAAGCTTAAATTCAAATCTGAGTTAATATAAATATTAAAATCCCGGGAAATTTAGATCTTAAAATTACGCACAAATACTTGTTTGTTTATAACTTTTTCAATTTTGAACGAATCGTGACAAAGTTTCATATGAACATTCTAAGCAATATCAAATATATATATTGTACATGCTATAGGTATAATCTTCGTGGTATATTTCGTCCCATATTTTATTAATTTAAAAAGTATTAGTATACATAATGTTATTTATAATATAATAAATATGTTATTTTATTTGATAATTATACGCTCCGGGAGGCATGTGTTAAAAATACAATAATGTAGATATAAAGTAGATAACAGATAGTGAAAATAAGTAAACGGAAAGAAGTAAAGTGGTAGGACTTAGGTTGGTTTAATATGGGTAATATTCTGTGGAGAGGCTGGTTATAACCCTACGAGGTGAGATGAGTAAGGACAGAGAAAAGGGAATGTTGTCTCGTAAAGTGGGAAGGAAGTAATACGGAATGAAACAGTAGCTAGTAAGTGGGGAGAATCGATAGTACCGTAGAGAAATTATGTGATGAACATGAGGTTAGCGTGATTACGGCTTGAGGCCAGAGTTGGAATATTGAGAGTGGAGCAAATAAAGGTGTAATCATAAGGTGTATGATCAATTTTTAATAAAAAGGCAATAAAAGATAGGAAACAATTTTGAACTCGTTCAAGACGCCAATTGATCACAAGTAAGGTATGGATACCAAACGACCAATCTATACTCGAGGATGAAACGTACAAGGCTGGAGTAGATGGTACAGAGATAGGTGGCAGAGGTAAAAGGATTTGTATTGCGTTTGATAAATCCAAGGATCTAGAGGCTCCTCCCAATAATAACATTCAACTGATGGTTGAAAGAAAAGCTGGGTGATAGGTAAAAGCCTAGGTCCTTGATAAGATCAACACGTAGGAATGGGGAGCTACCAAAATAATATGAGTGTTTCCTAGAGAAAGTCATAGGGTGACTTTGTCCATGTTAAGGGGTAAGTTATAATTTATAAATAGTTGACATTGTTATAGATAGCAAATTCGTTAAATTTTAATTTCTATAAAGAAAAGTAGGTATACTCAAAAAACTGTCCCATTTTTTATATAATCCAATAAAAAAAAAATTTCTCAACAAAATTATTAAGATAAATTTTTTTCTCTCCGATTATTTTATTTTTTTTAATTTTTTATAATTGGATATTCTTGTTTATTATAATAAGTTAACGGCGTGGATAATGTGCGCACACATATCAAATACACATACATATAATACTTATACACGCAATATACACACTTTTGCTTAAACTACAGAAATCAACTCGTACCTATATTGTTAATGAACACTATCTCCACGTAACTCATACATAAACATATAAGATACATATTATTTATTTTCTATAACATCTCATTAGTGCTAACGAGGTGATCGTCATATTTCACTGAAAAAAAAATTAAAAACCGAAATGATCTTGAATACGAATTGCTTAACAAAGATAATACTATACCTGTATCAGATTGACAATTTTCTCGTGATTTAGATAAGAGCCACCGACAACGGGTCGCCAAACATGAGTGCTGTAGCAAAAGTAATCGTTGAAGTACTAAAAATACCTGAAAACTCCAAACACGTGCCTGAAATCCAAAATCCTAATCAAAAAGTAGACATCACAGAAAGCGATACCGTCGGCTACATAGTGGCACTTATTAATGCTGTAGACAAAGACCAAGATTACCTTTGGTATCGGATCGAAAGTAAGTTCACAGTCATCAATTAATCGTTTATTAATATTGTTGTAAGTTCCCTGCTGTCATTCTCTATTAAATTAAACTACCTTTTTATAGTTAATTGGCTTGATATTTGCCTAACGGCTTTAACTATAACGAGCGTAAAAATGAATATAATATATCAGACAATTTCAGGGTAATATAAAACTACATTAAAAAAAACCTCAAATGTGTAATTTGATGAAAGGACTTCAACCACCTCACCTACCATGCTAATATTTCTCAAACAATTTAATCGTCCATACTTCTTTTCTTTGGCTTTCTATTACAATAAAATGTTTTGGAAATACCAACTTCAAAACACCCGGTAACACAATTATGCGTTCGAATACAAAGCACTATCTATATTTATGATATTGAAAAGTAAATACAAACGAAACCATTTTTTTGTGCGCGTTCGTTGTCTTTTGCGTCCATTTCCAATACCAAAATTCTATTTATTTTTTCGTCTTGAACCTAAACACAACAATAAAATGCTTATTAATGTTTGTATTTTAAATTCTTTGTGAAATATATTTTTTTTTTTTTTTTTTGTAAGCACTTTAGTGCAATTCTTCATTTAATTCATAAATGTCAGATACAAAATGTTTTTCTGTACTATTACGAAATTATATATATATACTATCATTCACCGTATTAAAGACTTTTATTTTATTATTTTCTAAAAAATTATTCTGAATTTTTCTTCGCAGTTAAAAGTTTTACAATATTTTCTAAAATACTATAGATAACTGCATGCACTTGTAAATTTATAAAATACTATTACTATGGTATTATAGAATACTTTACGTTACATTAAATTTAAAAAATAAACTAATACATGCGCGCACCTAGTAAAGTTTTTATATTAACCATAAACGCGCGTATTATATGTACACCTACACTTATTTAAAACATTATCTCGCGAATACGAGTAAAATTATATTATATTAGTTAAGTACAGCATAATCTCCATACCGTACATCACAGTATTGTTTCGCAGTCTGCAATTCGTAGACGACGTTTAGGCGTGCACGCGGATGCGCAAAAGACGGTTCATGCAGTAGTATTGTTTGATTTACTGCCATTAAGCTCAAAATAAATTTCATTATAATATACAACACTGTATATATATATATATAACAATGCGTGTATTCGTTTCAAAGGCGGTGACCCAAATTCGGATTTCATGATCGAGGACGACGGTAACGTGTTGCTGGCCCGGCAGCTCGATTGGGAGACGCAGAAGGAATACAACCTGACCGTGGCGGTGACGGATGGCGTATACACGACGGCCACACAACTGTTTGTCAGCGTCAAAGACATCAACGAGTACAGGCCGAAATTCTCGCAGGACTTGTATGAGGTGAACGTCACGGAAAACGCGGAAATCGGTTCGCCTGTCGTGCGGTTGATGGCCACCGACGACGACCAGGACCTGAGGCTGTTATACGGCATACACAGCGCGCAACACGTCAACTCGGTCAAATCGTTCGCGGTCGACTATCAGTCGGGAGTCGTGTCGGTGCAACAACCATTAGACAGGTAATATTAAACACACGTATTTTATATTATATTATTATTACCTGTCTCCTGTTTGTCATCAAACTAATTAAAATGTAATTCTACTCGAGTATGTGTTTAAATAAATTTAAATTTAATTTTTTAATCTTTAATATTACTACTATTTGAAAGCAATGAAATATAACACGAACACACACGTTTGAATATGTGACACTGTAATAGATATTCCCCATAATTTTTTTACAACTTTTTCGTAGTTTTTCGTAGAGAAACTATGCTGCTGTTTGCTGTGTAAATCTTAAATTTTCTTCTCTGCATCATGTTACATTCAAATAAAATTTATTTGCATCATTCTATACGATAATATTACGTGTTATCAAGTATAAGCTTTCGTCTCGTGCACTAAACATTATGTTTACATTATTCATACTACAATTTTAGGTTCTAAGCGGAGCGAGGATTGATTTTACAATGATGTGTATTTTTTTTTTTGTGTGTCTGTCACCACGTTTAAGGACAGTAAAAGTGCTCTGATTTTCTTCATCGGCATCTTTTCTAATAGAAAAGTAAATCTAGTCGGTACTTTGGGAGAGGTCAAAAGTATAAATTTTCTCAATAGTTTTTAAACGCGTCGGGAAAAACAACAAAAAAATTAATGAAAAACGAGAAATTTTACACGAAACTAATTTTTGATAAAATTGATTTTGTTTTTTGATATAACGCCAAAGGATTTCACAATAGATTATGAAATTTTTACCAAATTTTTATATAAGCATTTTCTAAACATCTTAAAATTTTCAAAATATTTTGACCTTTTTGAGCTATTTATAAGCATAATTTATTAATTTTATTATAAATTTTCGTATTTATTTTTTTTATTATAAAAATATTCAGTCTGTTAAAAAACTTGAAAATTTAATACAAGGTTCTTCATAATTTGTTGTAAGTGAAACTTAAAAAAAAAAAGTTGAGCGTAAATCTCTAATAATTTTTTATAAGTATCTAAAGTTAAAATTTCGAGAAAATACGTAAAAATCACGAAAAATTACAGTTTTTTAATTAGGAAATTCAACACAAGGTTCTCTATAAGCTTTTCTACCTTTCTAAAAAAGAAAATGTTTATTGGAAAATCAAACCAATTTTTTATGAACGTTTGAAATTAGACATTAGATATTCAGCCGCTTTTTCCAGAAACGATTTTCTTATTTTGATGTAATTCAAAAAGGAATAATCGTAGACATTTGAAATTTCATTAAATATTTAGATTATCATTTTCTATACACCAAAAAAATTTAAAAATATTTTGACAATTTTTTAACTAATTATAGGCCTAAAAAACTTTTGGTTTTTTTCAAATTTTTTTTTCTTTAAATATCAATAAAAAGAATTTCGTTGTGTCAAATGTTTTGAAAATTTTCAAAGATATTGACAAGTTTCTTTATAAGTTGTTAAAATAGTAGATTAAAAATAATAAAATTATATAGTCACAATTTTTTTTTATAAGCATTTAAACTTCAAATTCAAACTTTGTATTTTAACCAAATTTATTAAAATCTCGAATGTTTGCAGATTGCTTAGTAGTTAAAATTGTATAAAATTATCAGTTTTTATAGCTAAAAATTGAAAATTTAAAACAAGGTTTTTCGAAAGTATTTAAATGAAAAATAATGTTTTAATAATGTTTTTATTTTGTTGTAATTTAAAAATATATTTTGAGAATTCTTGAAATTTTTAAAGTATATTATTATATTTTATACGTTTAATTAATTTTTCAAATGCGATGTTTTCTACAAAAATGAATTCAACCTACTTGTATTATTAATAGTATTAAAATAAATTATTTTAATAGCAATAATATCTTAAAATAGGTACACTTAGTTATGTAAGCTGACAGGCCGTCTTCGCTCAGAAACGTTTTTCGTATACAATGATATATATATCATTGAATACAAATTTAACACATCCATGAAAGTGACCCACTCGATATCTACTGTACAGCAAAGCAGTACTCACTTTTTTGTTTTTTTATCTTCTTTTTAAACACTTGGACGACATAATAAAGTTTACCCCCCGTGAACGGTGTCAATATGCAGATTATCATTATTGAGCTTAACCTTTACAGAGAAAGCATAGCCAGACACGAGCTGACCGTGGTGGTCAAAGATCAAAGCACACCGTCCAAAAAGAACTTTGCTCGCGTCTTAATCACGGTGATCGATAGCAATGATCACGCACCCGAATTCAGTTCTAACATCGTACAAGGCCGGGTATTTGAAACCACCGCCGTGGGTACTAGCGTTCTGCAGTTGTTAGCCACGGACAAAGATCACGGTGAAAATGCTGCCGTATCTTATCAAATCATATCCGGTAAGTACCTACCTCAGAATTGTCACAATACTATTGAGTTTAGAGTTATTGCAACATCGACATATCGTTCTTGTTATTTTCATTATTGCCATTATATGTATTTACACTGTGCCTCGGTAAATCTTGGCCCACAACCATTTTTACTATTAAATAAATAAATAAATTATACATAACAGTATTCCGTTTTAAACGGATATTGTATCAGCTGTAAATATTTATAAAACGAAAATACGCGTATTTTACACTGTGTGCCGCGTATGTACACAAAGATAGATGACAAAATTCGATTATATATATATATAGATGTATTTATATATAGCTCGACTCTTTCCTGTCAACCGGAATGAAATTCGCAATTTCGATTCGATATGGACCGACGAAAAAATAAAAATAAATATTGCATTGCCCTCGTGCTGGATGCGTTTATCTTGTGACGTAGCCGGGGGTGTTTTTAAGGGTGGTGATGAAACACCCCCCTCAATCAACCGTATTTATGCGCATGAAATATATGTATCTACTATACGATTAAACAATGGATAAAGTATATAAATCCTCTATCAAATATATCCCAATATAAAATTAAAAAACATGTCCTAGATAAAATCCCGCGTATAAAAGTACCTGCGGTTTATCTAACACACGAAACCCCTTAAACATTACAGGAAACATCGGCAACGTGTTCAGCATCGACAGTAAGCTAGGCACACTACACGTCATGAAAGAACTGGACATGTCCGTGTCGTCAGAATACACCCTGATCGTGAAAGCCATTGACTCGGGATCACCGCCGCTGTACTCGACTATACCCGTGTACATTATGGTCGTCATGGCCGACAACGCTCCACCCAAGTAAGTATATTTTGTCACGACAGCGTGCAATTTAGTCGTATGTAATATAATATATAAGTACACGCAGTATAATGTGTATTAACGATGTTTTTCTTTATTTTTCACCCCTCCCCCGAAAAAATAAAAAAAGGTTCAACAATCCCGAGGAATCGGCCGAAATCTACGAGAACGAACCGTCCGGGACCGTGGTCAAACGTCTGCAAGCCAGGAGCACGTCGTCTCTGCTGTTCGAACTAGTCGAGGGCGACACATACAGCCTGTTCGCGGTGAATCCCAGCACCGGTGTGTTGGTCACCAGACGGCCATTGGACTACGAATCGTGTCACGTGTACAATCTGAGCGTCACTGCTACGAATATGGTAAACGTCGGACACGACTACCGGTTTTAATTATACGATTATAAAGTAGATTGTAAAGGAAGTCAATGCGGTCTCACACAAAAACTGTATACATATAATTATTGCGATGTATAAATTCGATTTCAGTTGCGTGACTTTTTATCGCATATTTGTATACATTTATTTTAACATATTTTATTCAGTATAATAATATGTTCATGAGTATCTCTCTAAAAGAAAATCACCTATGTTTGTCCGGGAACATCTCTAAAACTACTGACTTGATTTGCATGCGATTTTTTTTTATATATATCTTAGATAATAGGACATATATTACCTATATACCGATGAAATTCATCACCCTGGCAAAGTAGAGTAATACCTACAGATAATAATTTAATATATTGTTTCAAATGGGAAATTATAAACATTTATACTAGGTATTTATTTATTGTTTTCTAATTATTTCGATTCATTTGACATCCTGCGTCTAATCGTTACTATCTACGTTTACTGGTGTAGACATCATTATATATATTACACTTTTAAAAGTGCAATAATAATACGTTTTAAGATATCATGATAATGATCCATTGAACTTACAGTCATAGTTATCTCTCTCTTTATAAATATATTTATGTATAAATCACTTTATACACCTCGATATTGGGTTTGAATTAAATTAAATTTCCCCCCTCGCGGTTTTGTGTTTTACAGGCCGGTTCAAAAGCTGTATGTCACTTATCGGTGCATGTGCTTGACAGAAACGACAATTCACCTGTACTGGTGAACGAAAGCTACAAAGGTGTCATCAGTGAAGCTGCGCCAATCGGTTCGCTGGTCCTTCTCAATGACACATTACCGATGCTAATCAAAGCTTCGGACGCTGATTCTGGTTCGAACAGTTTACTGCAATACGAAATAGTAGAGTTTGTCCAGAGCCGAATGTTTCACGTCGTTTCCAACACAGGTAAGTGTATCACGACGGTATTAGCCGGACACCGTTGGTATATTTAGTAAGAGGTGACAATGAAGAAAATCCCAGCTTTTCAAAAATATAATAAATTTTCATAATTTCGAAGCGTCAAAATACCTTTGATTGGTCTATCCGTGGATTGTGTAACAAGTGGATTTAAAAACTAAAATATATACCTCTTAATTTAGTTTTGTAAAAACGTAAACAAATAAAGTCTCAGATACGCCACTGCGACACGCGGGCATCGATATAAATAACATATTATAGTATATACAATGCACACGACTATAAATAATATAATAAAGTATATTATCGATTGTTGACTGATCTTATTTGTTCGTCACTCGTAGGTGCTATCAGAACGACAACGCTGTTGGACTACGAGACGTCGCCGAATATAACGTTCCGCGTCAGAGTCATCGATCAAGGCAACCCGAGGCGGACCTCAGACGTACTAGCCAAAGTATTCATCTCGATTTTAGACGTGAATGACTGTCCACCGGTATTTACGAGCTATGAGTACAATGTGTCCGTGTTAATTCCCACCTATGTCAATGTGGCCGTCGTTCAACTAAACGCTACCGATGGAGATTCTCCAAGGCAGACGAAACTGACGTATTCGATTATCGGCGGAAACGAGGCAAACGTCTACACAATTGATGCCGATAGAGGGCTTATAACAGTAAAAGAACCGAATTTGGGCATCAAGTCGAGTCCTCATAATTTAGCCGTCTCCGTCACCGACGGCAAATACTCCAGCCAATCGTAAGAATTTTAAAATAATACGTTACTATTAACTAAAGTTTTAGTATGGTGTATTGAAAAACACTTCTTGTCCCAGTTTTCCAATGAAGCGAGACACCCCCTTACAACTATGTATTGCAAAACGCTAAATTCCGTGTCTTTTAATTAACCTATAGATATACAATACTGAATGCACGCTTTCGATGTCACTCCAACCTTTTTTCGTTCTGGCGTTTATACTGACATTGGGGCCATTGTTTATTTTTTTAAGTAACTCATGAGTAGTTTTTTTATATATTGTATTTCAATAACAAGATTATTATGACCGACGTTCTGGATAGGCAATATAACTACGCCGTAGTTGCGACTCACGAGTCAGTTTTTCCTATTATTTCCAATATTGATAAAACACATCAAAAGTACGGTAAAACTGTGTCAAGTTAAATTATTATTAACGTTGATTTTGTTTCTAACCGGCAAGCAATGCTGTCGAGTGTAGATAATAGTGATGACAAGTTCAACGCTTGTCAGTCGTCATGTACAAAGTTCATATACTTCACCAATCACCATAATAATTAAACTACCTACTAGTTATTAAATTAATTAAAAATATAGTTTTTTTCAATAAAACTTAATAGATTTTTATTTTATTTAAATTTTGATTTTTAATATGATTTTCAAGATTTTACTGCCTTAATTGTTATAAATATTAATAGCATAACTAATTAAGTCACAATGATCCAAGCTTATTTTCTGTCTTTAAAATAAACTACATAGTGTAGGAATAATAAGAAGGCTGGAGGGTCTAAGCACTCTCATTAAAACAAAAAAAAATACTTACAGCCCTCCCCTCTCTAAAAATAAAAAATATTCTTTAAACTCGCTTAATATCAATTCATTATAAATTAATTAATTTTAAAATGGAAAACTTGTTCTACTGTATGTAAAGCAAGGTTTGAGTGTTTAGTATCGTCATTAAGGAGGTTAGGTTAGGTCGCCATAATAGAGTTGTTAAATTTGAATTAAATACAAAAAACTCTTCTAAATGATGACTACAAATTGTGATCAGCCTCTATTTCTAAGGATTTTTATAACTAATTTATACTACTATATAAAGTACTTAGTAATACAGTATTTATTTTACCAAAGTAGGAATAAATAATAATTTATGTCTATTATCATGATTTATATTATAATGTTTAGTTATACTACAGAATCTGATATACGTAGGTAGTAACGACCTTATCTGAACATTTTGTCACCGACTACCGATAATCTTTACAATACGTTTAAATAAACATACGTATATTAATATAATTATTCAATTGACGATCCAAAGATCCAATTACACATATTGCTATTATATCATGAACGTTTTTTTGAAATCGCGGCGCACTGCGAGACTTGTTCGAAGTCAAACACGCGTGATTAAACATTTTCGGTCGCTTCCAGATATCTAACGCTCGTGGCACACTGGTTAAAAACCACTGACCTATGAAAATTTATTATCTAATTAAAAATTATATCAAAAAAAAAAATTGAAGATTATACGAATCTATTATAATAAAACAACAACAAAAATTGTATCTTATGAAGAAGGAAATAGGAATAGGTATTAGGTAATATATATATATGTTTTTATAAGCTCTATGTTCTTAAAAATAAAAACAACTTGGAACACCTGTAATTTCATAATCGGGGTGTAATTTACTAATCAAATTTTTACTGTCTGAAAAATACGGCTTTCTGATAGTCACATAATTTTAGTACACCTTATAATTTATGTCTAGGTGCACCCACTATAGGCAATAGAAATAAAAAATTGTTATTTCGATCAAAAATAATAATGTGTTCATTGATATCTGTTATTAACAAAAAAAAAAAAATTAACAGTATAATTTGTTGTTTAGGTATACATTGAATTCAATTTTTGGTATTTAAAATATGTCATTGGTTTTTTTTCTTTTTTTAGAAATGTCAATGTCCGTTGGTATCGAAGCGAAGACTCCAGTCTCAAGTTTCAAAAACCCATATATTACGCAACAATTATGGAAAATGACACTAAAGTCAGATTCCTGTGTGCAGTCACTGTCATTGGAGCACATCTCAACGAACATTTACTGTTCTCCATTTCGAACCCAAGCAGTCATTTTCAAATCGGTTCAACTACGGGAATACTAAGCACAACAGGAATTGCTTTTGACCGTGAAGTCAAGGAAATCTACCAAATTATTGTACAGGTATGTTCAGTATTCACGATTAGTTAATTCATCTAGTTAATGTATTGTGTTTATAAATATTAAGGTCCAAAGCATGGATGCAGACAGTGAATCACTGAGAGTTGCTCATGTTCCAATTAACGTAACTATTTTAGACATTAACGACAACGCACCAATGTTTGTTAACTTACCATATTACGCAATTGTATCTATTGACGCAAAAAAAGACGATCTCGTTACAAAGGTAATTAAATAATGAAAGAGAAAAAAAAGGGTTTTAAAATATGTATTTATTAATTTGAAAAATTAGGTGCATGCTGTGGATTTAGATCAAGGAGAAAATGCAGCTGTGCGATATGAACTAACCAAAGGTCCTGGGGAACTCTTTAGAGTGTCTAGGAGTACCGGAGAGATATTTTTGCGGCATAATCTTGAAAGTCAAAACAATGGCCGTATAAGTGAATTCAAATTAACTATTGCTGCATTTGATGGAGGTAATGATCAACAATAATTATTAATTAATTGTAAATCTTATTAACAAGCACTATTGTTTGAAAAAAATTCTAGGACAACAGTCTTATTCCACTGAAGTAGAAGTCAATGTTAAAGTCATGGATCGATCAATGCCTGTATTTGACAAACAATTCTACTCTGTCTCTGTACCAGAAAATATTGATCTTTATGCGCCTATACCGTTAACTATTAGAGCTGACTCTCCATTAGCCAGGAAATTGATTTATAGTATTGTAGCTGGAAACACGTTTGAAGAATTTGCCATAGATTTCAATACAGGTTAGTATAATTCTATTGAATTATATTTTCTTTAACAACTGTTTAGTTATTATTAATCACTCTTCATTATTACCTTAAGCTTAATGGTGAAAGATAATAAATTCTTAAATTTATAATTATTATTTAGTAATATTTACACCTCTATATAACACACCACTTACTATTTGTTTTTATTTCTTTTCTTGGTGGTCTCGACAGCTGATGATTACGGTGGTACTAGTGAGTACACATTATAGTTATTCTATTGTGTGTGTGTTTTGTGCTTTTTTTGGAGTCTTCATAGACTCCCAGTATAAAACTTGGACATCAGGAATTAAAGCACCATAATAAATCTTTACTTCTGCGCATGATCAACTAACCTTTAAACTAAGCTTTTTATAATAAGATTTTTAACTTCAATTCCTATGTCCAAGTTTTCTTAGGTGATCTTTTATATTAATTTTAAACATTTGTCTTTATAATTTATTGTATTCTTCAATATCTGTATAAAATATAACTCTGGTATGCTTTTTAAATAAAAAATCTAAAAACAAGTTTGCTAAATACTTAAAACATATGTTTTTTGTATAGCATGAATTATGTTAAAGTACTTATATACCAATGTAGTTAACTTAATTTAATTTTAAATAGGTTTATTGTATGCTGTGGATAATTTGGACTATGAACAAGTTCAACATTACACATTAACTGTTAGAGCTACAGACAGTGTATCTGGAGTATCAGCTGAGGTGTTGGTCAGTATTATGGTAACAGATGTAAATGATTGTGCCCCTGAATTCTTTCAAGACTCTTATAACATCTCTATATCAGAATCGGCGTCATTTGGTTCGTTTATACTGAGAGTCACAGCTACTGACAATGACACTGGTAATACATTTTATAAAATTAAAGAAAATATGATGTTAAAACTTTATAAAATAAAATGTTTGGTTATAATTTTTTTTTTTTTTTTTTCATAACTTATTTTAGATATAAATCGTGTGATTAAATATTCCATCAGAAAAGACGAAGAAAACTCTACTGATTACTTTCACATAGACGAAAAAGAAGGTTCAATTTATCTGAAACAATCATTAGACCACGAAACACGACCATTTCATCATGTTATATTAGAAGCAACTGATACAGGTCTTCCACCATTGAGTACCACTTCTCACCTTTGGATTACTGGTTAGATCTTAATATGATTTTCCTTTCTGTTTAACAACCATGTATTATTTATAACATCATTTTATTGTAGTATTAGATGTTAATGACAATGCACCAAAATTTGAACAATCTTCATACTCGTGTTGGTTATCAGAAGATGCTGAAAGAGGGCAGTTTGTTACTATGGTTACTGCTACCGATCCAGACATTGTTGATCATTCACGCCTGGTATACGGCATAACTGGAGGAAATACACAACAAATGTTTGATATTAACCCAAAATCTGGTAAGAATCAATAAAATTATACTAGTATTAATATTTATATTTGTAATAATCGTAATCCAATTGGTTTAGGCATTATTGTTGTTTCAAACTTGAACAAGTTAACAACTGTAAGCGAACATGTTCTAAATGTGTCTGTTAGTGATGGAGTATATACAAGTTTCTCAAGAGTCAGAATTGAAATGGTGTCTACCAACAGACATAGTCCTGTGTTTGAAAAACTCCAATACGATGGTCGCATTTTAGAGAATCAACTGTCTGGGACTATAATCATTCGTGTTCAGGCAATAGACAATGATACAGGTCCATATGGCGAAGTAAGCTACTCAATACCATCAAAGAAGATGTCAAAAATATTCAATATTAATAATATTACTGGTATGTATAATATATAATCAAAAAATATATATTATATTATAATTTATAACAATATTATATCTTTTTTATATTGAAGGAGAAATTATATCAAGGATGCCATTAGACCGTGAAGAGACATCACTATACGAAATAAGCGTTTTGGCTTGTGACCAAGGAGCTAGATGTGGTTATACTTTGGTTCGAGTTCGAGTGAGTGATGAAAATGATAATTCACCACGGTTTCTTTTACCAGAATACAAAACATGCATACACAGTTCACTACCAATCAACACAGGATTTCTCACGGTAAGACTTACAATAATAGTTGTATGCAATTTGAAAACCGTAAAATAACTTTTACAATCACAATTATTTTTCATAAATAATAGGTGAAAGCAGTCGATGATGACCAAGAACCATCTGGTCAAATTACTTATTCAATCAACGATATTGAACCCAGCGACATAACAAAACTAATGACTGTGAACAAATATACAGGAGCTCTTGTTCTATTAAAAACAGTTGAATCTTTAAGTATGCATTTTTTACTAATATCTTTGATCTAAAATTAAAAAATTAATTAATTGTTTTATTTTTTTAGAAAATAATGTATATCAATTTTTTATACGAGCAACGGATAATGGAACACCGCCAAGACAATCAGATGTCCCTATAGAGCTATTTGTGTTATCACCTGAGGACCTTCCTCCTGTATTCCTTCAAGAAGACCAGAAATTTAATTTAACAGAAAATTCTCCAATTGGTATGATCTATGCAATTTTTAATTGAAAAAATGAATATTATATGAACATACATTTTTAATTTAACAGGCACTATTGTAACAACTGTAAAATTAGTATCTCAAGTTGAAACCAAATATAAAATTACTGCTTCTGATGAGACTGCCAAACTGTTTACAATAAACGATCAAGGCCAAATAACTGTTACTGGCTTGTTGGATAGAGAAAAACAAGCATTCCACATACTTGGCGTGTTTGCATATACTGAATCATCTCCTCCATTAACTGCATTGACTGAAGTTTATGTAAAAGTATTAGATGAAAATGACAATGCTCCAGAGTTTGACAATGACTTTTATAATGCCAAAATATCAGAAGCCATAACTGAAGGCACTCTAGTGGTGAAAAGTAATGCAATATTTATATTTTAATTTGATTATTTTTCGTTCATAAACAATAATTTTTTTTTATATTTAAAGCTCATGCAATTGACTTGGATGAAGGCAAAAATGGTGAAATCAAATATTTAATAAATTCAAAATTGAATGTACCATTTGTAATTGATCAGTATTCAGGATCAATTAGTGTTTCTGTTTCAAATTTGGATCGGGAAGTAAAATCATCTTATGTGTTTGACGTAGTGGCCTTTGACAGTGGAACACCATCATTCAACTCCACCGTCAAAGTACATATATCTTTAGTTGACTATAACGACAACCCATCACGTTTCTCTCAAGCTTCATACGCAGCATCAGGTAATACCTTTATTTCAATTTTGAAATTTAAAACACATGGCATAACACATTTTTAATATCACAGTTGAGGAAGATTCGCTACCTGGAACAGTTGTAGTACAATTAACATTAGTGGACGATGACAATGAATTACCAGCCACATTAATGTATCACATTCGTGATGGAGATATGCATTCCAAATTTGCCATCCGTTCCACTGGTGAAGTTTATGTAGCCAACATATTAGATCGAGAAACGTTAGACAATTATCAACTTTCAATATTAGTTACCGATGGAACTTACGTTTCGACTACACAACTCCATATCACAGTCACAGACGTTAATGGTATATCATACACATAATAAATAAATAAAATTATTTTAACTAAAAATTATGATTTTATTTTATTATTAGATGAAAAACCTTATTGTCTTCATCATCGCTACAGAAGAATGCTCTCAGAAGGAGTACCAATTGGCAACTTTATATTAAAAATAGAAGCTCATGATGCTGATTTAAATCCAAAATTACGATATTACTTGACTGGTTATGGAGCAGAACACTTTAGTTTAGATATAGACACAGGTAATTTTCCTTAAATTATATAGATTTTCATTTATTAAACCATATATTTTAAATATATGTTTTTATTAAAACATTAATATTGTTAATGCTTACAGGCTTATTAAAAACAGCAGTGGCTCTGGATCGTGAATTGCAATCACGGTACAACTTAGAAGCACACGTACAAGACCGAGAGAAAAGTGAATGGGAATGTGTATCTAAAGTGGAAATTACAATGTTAGATATAAATGATAATGCTCCATTGTTTATTTCTAATAATAACAATACTGCCTCATTATCAGAAGATGCACAAATCGGTACCATAGTGATTAAGATGCATGCAACTGATGCCGACATAGGTAAACAAAATTAGACCTACATACCTTTTGAATTGCCTAACAAAAATGATTATGATTATTCTAGGTTTAAATCGAAAACTCAAGTTTTCATTACAAGATTCAGCTGACAATCATTTTATTATTTCGTCTGATAGTGGTATTGTAACACTAGCTAAAAAATTAGACCGCGAAACTTGTGAAACCTACAATATTTCTGTCAAAGCCATTGACCATGGTTCCCCTCCACTTTCAAGCCTTACGCAGTTAAACGTAATTGTATTAGATGTTAACGACAACCCTCCAATATTTGTTCAAAGGTAAATTAAATCAAACAATTGTTCACAATTGTATGTAATTATAAACTATCATTCCAGAACATACTATGCTACTGTTACTGAAATTGCACCCATCGACACTGAAGTCACCAGAGTATTGGCTACATCACTCGACTCTGGTAAAAATGCAGAAGTAGTGTATTCGATTGCCGGTGGTAATGAACACAACAAATTCTCGATAAACTCAGAAACTGGTGTTATAAGTGTATTTGAAATGCTTGACTATGAAAGAGTACGTGACTATTTGCTGACAATACAAGCAACAGATCTGGGTGAACCACCGTTAAGTAACCAGGCAATGGTGAATATAACAATTTTGGATGCCAATGACAATGCACCAATATTTGGCCAACTAGCATATACAACTCAAATCGATGAAGATGTACACATCGGTGAAGTTGTTATTAAAGTTTCAGCAACTGATTTGGACAGCGAACTAAACGGAAAAATCCGTTATGCTCTGGTTAAGGGAGACCATCATCAGCAGTTCACTATTGACTCTTTTACAGGCAACATAACTGTTGCCAAGCCTTTAGATCGTGAACAAGTAATTACATATTTTTACGGGAATTCTAATTTTTTTTTGGCATCTACATTGTTCAGTTTATTAAATTAATAAAATATGTTTAGTTAAGGTTTTTTCTATTGCATGAAATATTTAAATATTTATTTTTCATACAATTCATTTTTTTATACAGATATCAACATATAATTTACAAATTCGAGCTACCGACTCTGGTATTCCTGAACTCATGAGTTTCGCGTTAGTCCAAGTACAAGTGAATGATGTTAATGACAACCCACCATTGTTTTCACAGCATAACTATTCTGCTTTTGTCCACGTAAGTTTTATATTTATACATAATCGGTGCATTTATGGTGGCTGGAGGATCTAAGCAGTTATTATAACAAAAATAATACTTATAACTCCCCTCTCCAAATATAAAAAAAGAAAACAGAAATAGTTCCCAACATTTTTTTTTTTTATAATTTTTAAGTCTTGCTAGGACAATTTTAAAAAGCCAAACATTATTGAAACATATTGCACACGAGTGTAATATGTTCATTAAACATATTGCATACGAGTATAATATGTTCATTAAACATTAAGTTACTAGGTAAAATTGTACCAAGGATTTTTATGTGTATCCTGATATTTAGCCTATTGTTTTCAATAAAATAATTAAAAATTACAAGATTTTTATGTTTTGTGAAGGTTATTTGAGAACATTTTGAAACATTAATATGTAATGAATTTCTTTGACATCAATTTTCAAATTTTAGTAAATCATTTTGTAATTTATTACAATCAATAGAATTAATAAATAAATATAATTTTAAATCATTCGCAAATAACAGAAATTTATAATTGGTAAATATGTACTGAAAATCATTAATAAATATATTAAATAAGATTGGAGATAAATGGCTGCCCTGGGGTACTCCTTGTTGTATACGCTAACGTGTTTTGGTGAAATACATGATTAAATTAAAATATAATAATAATAATACTATTATTAGGGACTGGAGTACTTTTGCATAGAATAACTTGCATTCATTATTTATTGGAATTATCCCATCCTCCAGAATTTTTACCCTAGTTTTACCCATGATATACACATTCCTAACAATATTATGTTTTGTCAACTTTTCAGGAGGACAAAAAACCTGGCTGGATTGTTTGTCAACTTTCTGTAACAGATGCAGACCTAGAACCAAATGGTGGACCATTCACATACGACATTCGCAACAATGATGATGGCAATGCATTCAGTATTGATCCTGATGGTACAGTTAAGACAGCTATGCTTTTAGATCATCGTTTCCAACAGAACTATAAGCTACTTATACGTGTATTTGACAATCATAAACCATTTCTGCATTCTGACACTTGGCTTCATATTAAGGTAAAAATGTTTAATAATTAATAAACATAATGTATGTTTGTTATTTTTATAACATTAACTATCAAAATGGCTTATGTATTCAAATTTCAAAACTGTAAATAATGTATAACACGTTTATTTTAAAAAAATATATTGTTTAATATTTCACTTTTACAATTGCACCTATAATTTTTGCACATACAATTAATGTTCTATATTATTATATAAATTAAAAACCAAATTTAATTTGTATAAATAAAACTTTGAAAATTAAACTAAAACTGGTGGCCAATGTATAATTTTGTTTCTAACTGTGCCGTATTTTTTCATAGGTAATAGAAGAATCACAGTTCCCACCTATTATAACACCTCTAGAAGTATGGGTAGGATCTTGGCAAGACCGTTGGGAAGGAGGATCATTAGGACATGTGCACGCCACTGACCAAGATGAATATGATACATTGGCATATTATGTGATGAACCACAATCAACTATTCAAAATTGAAGAGAGGTCAGGTGAGATAAGAGCACCACAAGGATTGGATGCTGGCTTTTACTCCATTAATGTATCAGTCAGTGATGGTAAATTTTCATCATTCTCCACAATTAATGTGATGGTAGACTCGCTGACTGATGACATGCTTAATGAAGCCATCAGTATAAGGTATGCATAAATTAATAAAAATATTAGATTTAGATACAAATCACAAAGTTTATAAACTGTTATAGGTTGAAATCTGTAACACCGCAATATTTCATATCCAGCCAAAAGAAATTGTTGATGCGCACATTAAAATTGAATCTTGGTAAGGATGTAAATTTAATCAGCGTCCAGGAAGCTCTACAAGGCAATCTAGATATTTTGCTCTACATCAGAGGTGTAAGTTGAGATATCATGTTTTTGGAACAGCATAACCTATCAGCTATCATCCAATTTGTTGAATTTTATTTTCTAGGGAACTGACTTAAATACCATGCACGCTGCCCTTCAGAAGGCTGGCTTGATCATGTCCAATAATGTACCACCTTGTAATTGTACGCCTGGTCAGGGTGTGTGCAGTCAACGCATTACTTGGCTAGCAGATCAGGTGCAGACAATAGTTACTGATATGGCGACATTTGTGGCACCTGCACATACCCATCAACCGCATTGTGCTTGTCGATTAGGGTTTGTTGGTAAACAATGCGAAAACAAAATGACATCAGAGTGCCAGTGCACTGCGGACGAGATTTGTGTACCCGACAATGAAATCGATGGAACATACAAATGTGACAAGCCCCGAGGCGTTGGAGATCGTTGCTTGGCCGGCCATGAAATTGCTTGTTGGCCCCCAATATTATCTAACCTACACATAACTTGGATTCAACTGACCGCTGCCTCGGCTGCCTTGGTTTTTATCATAATGGTCATATGTGTACTGATCATATGCAGGTTAGTAATTTCTTTGTCATTTATCATTCATCCGTGTTTAAGAAAATGCTGATTTGTATTTTCTATACCCTACTAGGAAGTGTCGTGTGAAACGTCGGAATGCCCGTCGCAACAAGAATATACATGTATTAAACACAGAATTTAAAAGAACTGCAAAAATCAGCAATTTAGAAGTTGCTCAGGTATGCGTATGCGTAACATTGCATACACTATCATTTTCTTTTATTATACTAAATGTTTTTTTTTTCTTTTTTAGCGGCCAGTATCTTATACAGCTATAGCGAGTAACCCAGACACAGCTTACATGGCTACTGTAGCTGCAAATCAACTAAACAATTTAGACACTCTGAGGAGTTATGGTTCAGCTGGTGATGACTTAGAAAATGTTCCACTGGATTATTTACGCAACTTAAACCGTGGTGGTAGCAATAATAAAATAATGAACGGTAAAGGTAAGAATATAAAAATATTAACTAGAAATAAATAACTATAATTAAGTAAAAGTGAAAAAGTTCATTTTTTAAATAAAACCAAATTGTTTGATTGAAATGTATTTTCTGATATTTTTTTAAGTTATTATTTTACTCACTAACCTACAAAAATATTAAAAATACACTTTTAACAAATCAAAAAATATTGTTATCTTTAATTTTGATAATATCCACTTGAATTCTAGTACTAACGAAATTAAACTCTTGAACATAAATTTGCTAAATTATGTTATGATGTACCTGTTAGATGAAAGCAAGAAATTTATCTCCACTTAAAAATTGTTATAGACCTCAAAGTAATTCCGGATGTTACCAGAGTGCCAAGAATGTCAATGCACTGTCCTGAAGAAGACACAAAAATATTAGGTGGTTACCATTGGGACTGTTCGGACTGGGTACGTCGCAGCCAAAACCCATTGCCCAATATCAGCGAAGTGCCTGGTAGTGAAGTGCCAGATTCATCTAGTTTCCACAGTGACAGCAACGACGAAGTGCATCACCATAATAATATAATAGGTAAGTGTATGGTTTTTTTCATGTTGCCTTAAGCTAACAATGTATATTACTGTTCAATAGATCCGGCAAGGGATTTGGAAACACTCGACGAAGAGTTATACTTATCATACCGTAGTGAAGATGATGATGTAGTCACGTACGGTTTTCCTCAACGATATCCAAGTCAGAGTGAACTTTCCACTAATGTATGTGAAATTGACGATCCAGATATGCCAATGTCTACTGCCGTATGAGGGTACATAAACATTATAGAACATTCCATAAGACGATTATCGTCTATAAAGATTATTACTAACTTAGGTATTGACAATTTTCGTTTTTTTTTTTTTTCATGTTCATTTTGTATAGAATTAATATTATTTATTATTATTATTTTGACCCATTTAGTGTGGGAAGACTGAATGCTTTTCTTAATGTTTAACTATTTACGTATGTAAAAAAAAAAAATGTACTTCTGTGATAGTTTGACAACTTTTTTTCTAAAAAATTTTTTTTACTTAGTTATTATTTTGCCCATAGAATTGAAATGTTCAAAAAAAAAAAACAACCATTGTCCAGTGCATATAAGTATTTTATAAATCATTTATTTTTAATATTTTTCATTTCCCATTGGAAAAATGATCTCTTACCATATCCGCCACTTGTGCTTATCATTATCTAACAGTCATTGGATTGGTACAGACTGTATTACTCCTATTATATTCCACCTAGTCTTTGTGAATAATTAATAATAATTATTTAACCAGTGCTAATATATCTGGTGCTACTAATAGGTCAGTCATAATTTTGTTTTATACTTTGTATAAAATGTCTATTACGATTTTGTACGTTTATTGTATTCCCCCTCCCCCTAAAAAATGACTGAATGAGGCATCAGGCAATAAATGTAATTATTTTTGTTGTTCTTGTAACAATTTTTTTTTTTAATATATTGTGTTCATTAAAAAGAAAAACATTATATGTCAAAGTTTTATATTAACGTTCTGCGACACTGTGCCATTCCAATAAGAAAAAAATCCTATTTAGTTTTTAGTTTTTGTGTCCTGTTAATAATAATCGTAAAACAACAAAACATTTGTATTTTTTTTTATTATTTGTTTTTTTTTTTATATATATATAACAAAAAAATGTAAATAATTTAAGAATTATTATTTCTCATGCCCTCTCCACCAAAAGTGCCTAACTATTTTTTTTTCTTTCTCGTTTAATTTTATGTAATATAATATTGTATACATTATTTTTCTAAACAAAAAAAATATCGAATTACTAAACGAATAACATATTTAATATTATATATTTATAAATATTTATAAATGTATAATATTAATGTATACTAATACAATACATACACATGCATATGCATCTACTTAACATTGTTTCTATAGTGTACTACAATCTAAATTAGTAGAAATAGTAATGCACATTTCAGAAGAAAAGAACTTAAGTGTTTTGTATTTTTCCAAATATTTAAGACTCTGCTATCTAAATATTTGTACACTGCTTTACAACTAGCATTCAAAATGTGTTTCTTATGGTCTAAAAATTATTAAATGCATATTACTTAAAAAAAATTTAACTAGTATGTGTATGTATGTATATATATATATATATATATATATTTATAGGAGTTGATTTATTGTTAAGTTAGGATTTGAGTTATACATTTATATTTTAAGTTTCGTACATATTATATATATTTTTTTATGGACAAATGTATAGATTATTTTTATAATAAACTAAGTATGACTTGATTAATAAATAGCAAAAATAATTGTTTTATTGTCTGGTTGTTTGACGGCCTGACGTTTTTGGCTGGTGGCCGCATGGCTGTTTTTCCTACAGAACCACGTTCTATTTCCAATGTCATTCCCAAATAATTTAAATAAATTTTTTTATTTATTGTATAGTAATATTTGATAAATTGTTAAATGTATATAACATAATCTGTTTAAAGCAACTAATGAATCATTTGATGCAATATTTTCTCATCTACACAATCATCAAAAAATATTCATTATTGATCCAATGATACAGAAAATATTGATGTTGACAAATAAATGCATGCGATCAACCAAGGGACCGTCGATGTATGTAAAAATAATTTTATAATTTGATACTGTACAGACGCTAACAGTCAATGTATAGAGAAAATATATGCCATGTTTGTGTTTGTTACAATTTTCACTTAAAAAATTCCTTGACTTTAATGTTTTCCAGGCTAAATCCATAAAAAAAAATTGTAATAACATTATTATATTGTATTGTTTATTTTAATGTTAGTTGTTAACATAACCTGGCTGTTAATACAATATTTTATTAACATTTTAGAAAATAAAAACTTTAAATTTGTTTTTGAGATTGATTAAATATAAACAACAAAACATTTTTAATTTCGACAGATAGTTAATTCTCTCAATTGTAAATCTGTATGGAATCACTAAAAAAATTTCTGCTGAATATTCCTTTTAATTGGTATTTTGTGTTCATATTAATTACCCTACTCGCATATGCTTATTGAAAATAAATATTTAGATTATGTATTTTAAATAAATGAAAAAAAACCTATAAATTATAGTTGATATCGCATTGAAATTCACTAATTCTAGAAAACATTAATATCAAATAATAATAATTATTTTTATTTTAATACCAGAAAAAATCAATAAAATCCCAGATTTTACAATGACTTTCATGAGTAATTAATATGATATTTACATGTTTTCTGGGTATGAGTGTGTAACTATGCATGACACAGTGGTACCGAACAAATACTTTAGGTAGTTTAAATGAACTGCCTTGACATTTTTTTTTTAAATAATAGTGTAAATTTCCAACTTTTGAGTCTTTCTGTTATAATTTTACTAAACACAAAAATGTCATTAAATTATTTATATATAATTAATAAAGCCCGTTTCACATTCATTTAAAGGATGGGTCAATCAAATTATTTGAATTGCTAGTTTCAATTTCATTAGATAATACTCACATGACAACTCACTAAATAAAAATATTTATTTCTATAGGTACTCTGGACTTAGCCCATGAACCTTACAAAATAAGCTTTTAATAAATTTTATTTATTTTAATGCCCATTGTAAGTTTCTTAAAACAATTTTATACTATCATATAATCATGAAACAACTAATTATAATATACAACTATTTATATTAGCCCAGATTTTATTTTTATAATTGTACACAAATTGTTTTATACATTAATTAATATAACCTGCAACAACTCTGCCACAAATATATTCATAATTAATAGTGAATAATGCCAATTTTAAACTTCACACTAGATAAAAAATGATAATTAAATGAATTTCAAACTATTACCATTATTATTTATTTATTATGTTTATGTACAATAAATTAATAACTATACATATTTTGTTGATCATATTTTATTTAATCTGTATAATTTTACACTGAACAAATTAGTTTTATATTAATATATAATGGTGTGTTAATAGGAAAAACTATAAAAAAAAAAGTATAGTTTTAAAAATAAATACAAAACGTCATAAAAACTTTCAATGCATTTGTTTAAAATGTTTATAGGAAACCAAATCTTTAAAGTAAAACTAAAAATACATTAACAGAACAAAATGAATGTTTAAATACAATTAAAACTATAATAATTATTTGTTGATTACATTCATTTAAGGGTGTACATTAATATTTACACAATTTGTACCCAATACCGGTAACCTTGTAGCCCAATCTGGATATGGTGGTTGCAATACACCTGACAACATCATGTCTTTAATACCATCTATTATACTATCACCTTTCAGAACCACTTTAGTTTTGCACATCTTACCGGCTGGAATACTGTTGCTAAATACTGACAAATCACTCTCTATATTTATTGTGAACTGGTTCAGTACCCGACATTTTTTCCCAAATAATTGTTGAACATATTCTTGAACGTCTTCTTCCTTATAATTGTTAACCAATGTTGGCACTTTCTTGTTTTTTTCATTACCTCTATTCTTATCTTCCAACATATTTACCATTGATTGCAGATGCTTGCCTGACAGTGAGTAAGGCTTACATTTACTGGCTCCAACTGATTTTATAACAATTTTCAACAGTCTATTTTCAATGTTTTGAGGTTTATAAAAAACATGAAACACTTTTCCAGGCGCTATGGTGAAAAAATATAGATTATTTAATTTCAGAGTGGTTTGTTTTCTTTTTGTTTCATTGATGTCTATTAACACCCAAAACAATTTATTACACTTCATAACATATGTAATTGCTTTAATATTCAATTTGTTTAACATGGCCTCAATATTATTTCTAATTATTTCTTTGTCTAACAACTGTTTGTTAACTTTATCAATAGTCACTGTCCACCACTGACTTTTTTGATGGAAAATAGTATCCACTAACAAAACTCGATGATATGATTCTTCAACAGACCCACTATTTTTTAAATGCTGATGTACTACTGACACTACATTTGCAACATTTAAACGAAGACGGCATTCAGATACTAGATTGATAATATCTTTCCATTCCAGGTTCAGATGCAAGATTTTTAATAGCTGTTGAAGTTCATTCATGTTGAACCTTTTCATCTTCATAAGAATTTTGTCCAGCATCAGTTTTTCAAGAGTCGCCATTTCTTAATAATATCAATAAACTAAAACATACAAAATAAGAAAACAAAGTTGTAGAACATTTAATCAAATTAAAAATAATATATCACACTATATATTGGCATTCCTAATTGTTTAATACCACATAAACCAATATTCATGCCTAACAACAAATTAATAAAAACAATTTCCTCAAAAATTTCTTACAATTATATTTTTATTTAAAATTTTTTAACCAAATCCATATTATATTTAAAAAAATAAACATATTAGAATGTTTATTAAACTGTACGTGGTTTTATTTTCAAATTTGTATTAGCCCTTAGGTATTGTATTTTCAAATAAATAATATAATCTAAACCAATTGAATCAGTTGTTTAAGAAATCTAATTTGTCCTAAAACCCAAACTTTGAAAATGACATGTACTAGACTTAAAGGGTTTATCTTGGATTCCTACAATTTATACCACTATTAAAAATATTTTTAAAGGTAAAGAAGTCTAGATTCTCATTAAATTTTTAGATATTATGAGGATTTCAAAATTGCAATAAAAATGTGTAATATTTCTCAAACGACTGATTCAATTGTAATGATATTACAGTAATAAATGTTTTACTTTGACAATTTAATCGCATAATACATGAAGTATACATTACCAATTCTACAATTATTTAATTATTGTAAGCAATTATTATTTATTAGCATTGACATAATATAAGTATTAATATATTTATAATTATATACAAAATTTAAATCTCATTAATTAATAGGTAAGAACACAGTTTTGTACGTCACAAAATATTTTTTCACGGCTGTTTAATAAGTAAAGTAAAACCAGTCTAATATAAAGAACAAATAATAATATAAAAAAAAACGTATAAATGAAAAATATGAAAGTACAGTAAGAGAAATGAATTCTAAAATTAACATATTAATCCTAAATTCTTACATATTAAACTAAAAAATAAAATTCAAACATATATAAAACATTTTATATTGAATTATTTAATGAAATTAAGACAATATTTTATTAGCAAATATAAAAAAAGTGTTACTAAACAAAATACCTTTATGGTTGTATTATTCACAAAAGTTATTAGATATAAAATATACACAACAGATAAATTTGGTAACGTAACATTTGTTTTATTAAATTAAATATATATTTACAACAAAAATGAGTTTTATAGAATTATGTTTCTATCTGACCCCCTTTGTTTTTCATGAATTCCTCAGATACATGACCTAAGGTTGGGTGGTAACTCAACTCTTCAGGAGCAAAAACTTTAACTGCTGCTGCTTTCCTGGTTTTGTTTATCCTTTTAGTCCAGAATATATTTTCCAACCAAACATACAATTTTTGTGCAACAGACGCTAAACCAGGCACATACTTAGCTGTAGTCAATTTTAATCTTTTTGTAGTAATATTATGAATTGGACCAAACGCTAATGCTACTACAGTACAAGCTAAACATATAACATTGTAAGGCATACTGAAGTCAGGTGTTGGTAGTGTAATGATAAAATTTTCTGTTTTCAAACAAATTAAATAATCGGATCCAGTTGAATTTAAATTGTCTACTATCAGTGATTTATCAAACGTTAGAGAAGTAGCATGTCTTGGAATCATTGCTTTCACTATAGCTGAGCCAATATAAAATCCGTGATTAGCATCTGGTGGATATTCTTGCCACTTCAAAAACACATAATCAAACTGAACAGATATTTCTGTAATCGAACGTGGTGCAAGCTCTAAAACTATTTCTAAATAGTAAATTCGTACTCTTCCTTTCCCAGGTTTATAAATTAAAGATTTTGGTGTGACACGAATACCATTGCTGGTCACTTTTAATGTATGATAGTAAATTGGTAAGAACCATGGGATATTCTCGATAACAGTGGTGATTATAGGCAACGTATGATCATTGTATATGCGGGTAACTAGTCCTCCATATTCTTGTCCAAATCCAGTGATAAATCTGTCTGTGTACAATAATGGCCGTAATTCAGATACAACTATTGTTGGCCTAGGCACTATAGCAGACAAATGAAATATGCCATTTAGATTATAAACAGCAATATTGTTTTTCAAAACGTAATCTGGTTCTTGTGAAATCAAATAAGGAACACTACTATTTGATGATGTATCTAAATAGATTTTACTGTAATCAGCCAAAGGACATGTCTTGAACAGTCCGGTACCAAACATCTTGCGAAGAGACCAATCATAGTTGTTATTGAAACTTATAAATATTGAATCATATACTAGAGAAACGGTTTGGCGTAGTTCATATTTACATTTCCCTGCATTACATAACGGCCTGAAATGAATTCCTAAAGAGTGATAGTTGGCATTGTGTACGCGGCCAGAATTTAACAAGCTCGATAGGCCTCGAATAGAATCGCAAGGCAAAAGTTTTTTCCACGGCGTTAAATTTTCAGTACATACATTTTCCCGCGGTAAATTTGAGTATCGGTACACCCTGTCAGCAGATGATTCATAGCTATTAGCACTGTTGATAAAATTCAACGATGTACACAACAAACCGGATAACGCGTTTGTCAGACCATACCAGTGTTTGTCCACGTCATGTGTGTCGTTGTGGAAACGAGCAGATATCTCAGCGCCTGATGGGGCGTCGACGGCCGGATAACCCCAGGACTTGTGTCTCCACAGACCGGACGTAAGGTCGACATCGAGTTCTGTTACACGAAATCTATCGATTATGTCTCCCAACGAATGTGGGAATAGAGTGGAATGCTTGAAAGAGTCGTCTTCGCGAATGACTGTGAACTGAAAGAACGAGTACACGAAGCCAGTGGCCAAAGGCTTAATGAACAATTCTTCGCTGTAAGTCTCTAAATATGCGGGACCAATGAACACGAACAAAAGCCATAGACTTTTTGCGTTCATCTTAAGCACGATGTAATATAGGTAGATACACCGTACAAAAAATATTAACGGACGTACAGCAAAACCAAAAATAATAACCGGCGTACAAACGGCAGTCTGTAATTTTTTTATAGTAGGGTTTAAGTGTTTGCGTACATTGTGTTAGTAAACAATGATATGAATATATGATAATGAAACGTAGTGATAGGATTATCGAAAAATTGAATATTACCGTTTGAGCGTTGAATCTTACGCTACCGCTGGACGAAAACGGAAGGTGAAATGGCTGACCGAAAGCTAAACGAAATCAATTCAACACGTCCGACGTGAATCCATGTACTACACACCGCGCGTGATCGTAAGAGAAAATAAACACAAATACAAATTGCAGACAGACAGTTACAGATTTTTAAACGTCGTATCGTTCATCGCTGCTACATGGGCACTTTACCCGATACTGTAGAAAAAAAAAATACCTAACCCAACCAGTTATACCAACATAGAATCCCGAATTCCCTACAAATTATACGAACGGAGACATCAACGAATAAATTTAACAGGAGCGACGGGCAGCGACAATGCGAGGAACATGATCAGCACGAGTGATGTGTTTACATACTCGTGCTGCCCATTTCCATGCCCACTTTCCTGCACACTGCCACAAAAATGGGCTGAATGTAAATGAGGTATATCATTGTGAAAAGGCCATCAACATCACTGCATCCTAATAACACTATTGAGTGATATACCTTGTAATTGAAATTACTCGAACCCGTATTCGACAATTTCTCGATGCTAAACTATTTTCTATAAAGTAATAAAGTCTTTTTTTTTTTTTTATAATAATTATTTTTTTAAAAATAAATTATAATTATTAATATTATTATATTATTTTATAGGGTCGGGGGCAGATGTCCGAAAAATGATAAGGATCCGGGCCGAAAGACGGCGGCATTCAATTTGTTGCCAACATTAAATTTTCAAAAATTATACTATAAAATTATTTTTTTATTTGTGTAGTGACACTGTTCAACTAAATAATTATTATATTATATATAATTGATACTTATTATATTTTTTTTAAATCTATCACTGAGTATTTCTTCTGCTATCATAAAAAAGGTAATTAGTTATTAAAATCCATTTTTGTTATATATGACAAACTTTTATAGTTAAAAACTTAATAGTCAATAGATCAAAATACTGAAATCGTAAACTACAAGACACGCGGGAATTATATAACTTTTATCAATAGGAATATAATAATAATAATTTATATTACAACATTTCAATTACAATTGTTGGTAGTTCTTTTTCGATTTTCGGGTCCTTATCATTTTTCGGACAACTGCCAATCACCGTATTTTATATAATCTGTGATAATAAAATATTGTTCTATGATATTATGCATACAGCATTACTATCTATTAGATAATAAAACAAATATATATTACATTTATTTCTTGTTGCCTGTTGGGGTTTTTCTAAATTCTTAAAATATGAAATTAGATATCAGTGTATTAAGTAGTGATGGGAATAATCGAATGATTAGTAATCGAAAAAAAAAATAATCGAATGATTAGTAGTCGAAAACAAAATAATCGAATAATCGAATGATTAGTAGTCGAAAACAAAATAATCCAATGAATCATTCGAATAAATCATTCGAATAAATCATTCGAATGATACAATAATCGAATGATTTTTTATCTCGCTAGTCACTACCCGTATACTACTGACTACTTTATACTTTTATTAATTGGTTTTATAAATATTAAATATAGTCAATAGTCATTACTCATTGATATAGTGTTTAGTGTACCTAATGGCTAATACCTATATCAA